>JAKUBE010000721.1:0-14383 GCA_030674755.1 Metschnikowia henanensis | reverse complement strand
TGTTTTGATTTCGCTTCCTTCTGGCGGCCGGGTGCCAAGCTACGCGGTGCTCATAGACGCACCACTCGCTGAGTTTCGTCTAGCATCAAAAGTCTTGGGATATCGCGTCTGTTTTTTCCTTTCATAGCCAAAAAGCACAAAGAGGATCTGGCCGTTAACAAAAACAAACAGCCCAAACCTGTAAGTCCCTTCTTTCCTTGAAGAAACGCGCTTTTTATATTCGACCTCACCGTGTCTCTTCATCTGGACTTTGCGCTCATCCGCCACAAACACGGATTTCCACGTCAAGACGTGTTTTGAGCACCAAAACTTGCCAAAACACCCTTTGAAAGTCATTCTCGTCATCAACGTCAATCACGCTAAACAAGCAGCTACAGCACCACTCTCAAAAGTGAAACGCTTTCTTCGTTTGCCAGTTCGTCATTTCGCCGTTTTCGTGCCGAATTACCTTACCGCCAAACTAGACTCCACTTTGCATTCCAGCATCCTTTGAAAAGTCCCTCAAAAAGATCCAGTCTGCGCGTTAGAGACACAAATACAAGGTAAAGAAGAACTAGCAAAGAGACACCCGACCGAAAGACGCGAAAATAACCACAACCTCAGTCAACCAAATGCCAGTATCGTCCTCCCCATCGAAAAGAGTTGCCTTGGCTCCCATCAACTTGAACGTCGCGTCACCTTTCCAAAACTTTAAGAATCGTCAGCAAAATACCAACACATCCACTTCTTTGCCATTGACGCCGACCCTCACACCGAAAATCGGGCTTGTGAAGTCCATGAGCACTTTAGCGCCCAGCCGCCCCTGCGGCGCAAACGTATCGGGGACCCCAGCTCGTAAAACCGAGAGTTTTTCCGGTTATAAGATCACGACTGGCCGCAACGTGAAGGCCGATTTGGCGGCGACAAAATTGAAGTTTCGCTTACAGTTGGCACTATACAGCGTGAAGCAAAATAGAGACGCCGCGTATGCAACATCTCCTAGATTCCGCGTGGCGAAACCAAAGCTGCTGACTCTGTTACTGGCGCTGTTGCAAACACTGTTTCTGCGGGTGCCAAGCTTTACGCTGTCTGCCAACGTGAACTTGCAGAAACCAAGAGCCACGACGCGTGGCCCGCAGCTCAATGCAGTGGCGTCGGCTAAAGCTGCCAGGGCTGCTTTCGAAACCAACATGAAACTATATCACATCAAACCCCTGTCGGCATTTTACAACACTTACACGCATCTGCTTCCCCTCACGGGCGCGCAGCTGCAGCGGCTTCCGCCCGTGAACAAAATATTGCGCACGCCAATAAAGGCTGCAAGCAGGGCGTTGCTGCAAATGCACAACGCGCATGTATACTCCAATAGCGACGAGACCATTGACGAGACCGCCGACGAAATCCACACAGGAGAGCCTCTCAAAAGAAAAAGCGATATTTTGGGCTCGTCGCCTTTGCGCTGCAATAGCTTTGGGAGCGGGATTGGGACGCCCAATAGTTTCCTGGTTGCAAAATCATTATTGCAGCTTGGCCTGGGCTTTTACTAGACTCACCGAGGCGTGGATACTTACACCTCGAATATCCGGATCAAGCATTCTGAATTCGCCCTAGGTGGGAATCAGAACTCCAAGTGTGGACCAACGACTTTTTTGCATACTAATTTTCGCCTACGGGAGATCTCGAGGCCACCCCTGCCCCAAACCCACACGTTTCACGTATATTTTTTTCATGCTGACATGGCAAACATGAACATGTTTTCCTTCACAAGCCCTGCTGTATAACTACTAATAAAATTGATGAGTAAACGAGCCGGATGGCGGTTGTGCTTTCGAGCTGTGAGCACGGAAAGTACGTAGCACAAGCAATGTAAATGCGTTCTTTCGTCTCTTTCGTTTTCTGTGATGTTTGTCAAATACCTAGCTTGGGCTGTAGTAGAATTTGTCTCGGTCTTTTTCCGTCCTCTCATCTTGTTCCATCCCACTCAAAGCGTTTCTTCACGCGTAATTTTATACATTTCTTCAATCTTTACGAGAACATACATTCGTTCCATCTTCCTTGTAGCCATCCTTATCTCCTCTTCGGTTTTTTCTAGACTATGTCTCATCGCGATACAAGGAGCACATTACGGTTGAAAACCGTGATCAATTACTCGTAACACCTAATGATCAGAGTGAATGGTTAGCCACAGTCACCAAGTTACGAGCCACTGCTTGACTCAACAACCTGAGAAGCCACAGATCGCGAGCCTGCAGAAAATAGTCTAAATCGTCGATTTATCTCCGGGACCGACCCCCCCACCCATACCCCGTTATAAAAACACCCGTACACCTTTAGTAATCGGGCCGCCACAGTCCTTCAACTCGAGCACTTTCTGGAATAAACTCTGAAGCGTCGCTCCTGTTTGCGCCCACACCGGAAAAGTATATAAGCGAGGTCGTTCCGCCCGTAGTCTAAATCAATTTTTTTTATCTTCGTTAACTAAGACCCCCTAAACATCCATCACACGTAAATCATGTCCTTGCAAGGAAACCACTTCAAGTTGGCAGACGGCCATCATATTCCAGCTGTAGCATACGGCTTAGGCACGGCCTGGTTCAAATACGGGCAAGACCAAGTCGACCAAAACTTGGTCAAAACGTTAAAACTCGCTCTTGAAAAGGGGTTTGTGCATATTGACGGCGCTGAAGTCTACAACACAGATGCTGAGCTTGGTCAAGCTATCGAAGGCTTAGACAGATCAAAGCTTTTTATCACCGACAAGTTTCTGGTGGGCCCCGCCAATCACGAGGTATTTTCTCAGCACGGATTGCCATACGACTCGTTGAAATACCATTTGGCCCATCAGTTGAAAACCGACTATGTGGATCTTTATTTGCTCCATTCGCCGTTTGTAGCCAAAGAGGCTCACGGCTTTGATTTGACGGAGGCTTGGCAGTCGCTCGAGAAATTGGTGGACGAGGGTTTGGCCAAGTCCATTGGCGTTTCGAATTTCCGCGTAGAGGATTTGGAGCAGATTTTGAAGATCGCCCGGATCAAGCCCGTGGTCAACCAGATCGAGTTCAACGCGTTTCTCCAGAACCAGACGCCAGGCATTGTGGAGTTCTCACAGAAAAACAATATTCTTGTCGAGGCGTACTCGCCATTGGGCCCTATCACCAAAGGCCAGCCTGGAGAGCTTCACGAATTTTTGGAAAAGCTCGAGGAAAAGTACAAGAAAACGCCCGCGCAAGTCTTGTTGAGGTGGGTTTTGCAAAGAGGCGTTTTGCCGGTGACGACGTCGTCCAAAGAAGAGAGAATCGTGCAGTTCTTGGATCTTTTCGACTTCCAGTTGGAGGATTCCGAGGTCCAGCAAATCACCGAGATCGGTCAGAAGCTGCCTGTGTTGAGACAATACTGGTTGCCCGAATTCAGCAAGTACGACAATTGAAGATATTTAGAGGGTTTTTCTCTGAATTTATGAGGAGATGGGCGTGTTATATAGAGGCTCTGAGCGGGTCAGCTGCTAAAGAGTTTTTATATAATGCAACAAATGCAAAGAGAATGACTCACCGGAGTTGGTTGACTTACTACGGAGCACAGAAGCTTACACCAATAGCGCGGTTGAGACGTACCGAATCAAACAGAAAAGTTGACAAAATTAAGGGAAACATTCCCATTCGTGAGAGTCAAGGATATGCTTGCAATGAACTGCAACACCATATTCATTCAGCAATACTGTCCTTTATGTCACACCACGGCACAATGTCTGTGGTAGCAGTTACCATCCTGACCATTTTTGCAAACGCAAATGTGGTTGCCGTGAGCGGCCTTGCCACCTGCCTGAGCAATCTCCTAACGATGATTTTTTATAAAAAAAAAAAATAACAAGTCAGCCTTATGCACAGTCAAGGATTGGGCTTTGCACCCAAAGACGTCGAGACAAGTTCCACGAGGTCACAAACTTTCTTCATATGAGTATCAAATTCGCCAAGCTTCTGTGGAGGCTCGGTGAAACGGACGTATCCCGAGAGCTGGTCGATGGAAACCTCGCCCCTGAATTTGTTGTTTGTGACCATTTTGAATAACAAGTCCTCTACGTCGATTTCAAGCTCTGGACCGAGAAGTAGTTCCTGGATTCTGCCCAAACGAATCGAGCTGTAGTACCGAGGAAGCTTGCTGAGACTCGAGTCCACGTGGTTCTCAAAAAGCGCCTTTCTGTGATTTTGTTCTAGCACACGTACTGGATAAAACACGCTTTTTAAATGCAGAAGTAGATGTTGGAATTCTTGGATATGAAGAAGTTTGTCGTGTCTAGAGAGAAATGCAGCGATTTCCGGCGTAAAGGCTAGATTATACACATCCTCCTCATTCAAATGCTTCAAGACGCTTTTCTTTCTGTAGTCGGAGTCACAAAGAAGATAGTAGACTAGGATCTTGCGCCTGATGTGGCTGGTCACGTGATCACACTGTTCCGACCCGGTTTCGGCAGACGTCAACAGGAGAACGTTAATTTTTTTCGTCAAGAGGTCGGCTATACGTAGCTGCTTTACTTTTGGCGATAATAGAAACTGATAGTCCATGTGAAGATCGTTATATTTCATCCTTGTAAGTGCCGTAGAGGACCCTGGGTTCAAAGAGTTTGTGGTCGAGAGATACGATAGTTTCTTGAAGATTTCCTCCGCTCTTTTAGTATTGGGTGGTCCGAGCAGAAAGAATAGGCAGATTTCCGCTTCGAGAAGCTCGATTTGCGGCTCTTGAGAAGGTGTGGATATCTCTTTCAATCCAGATATAAGTGAATCCACATCGGAGATCAGATTCTCGAGCGAGTTGAGATATTCTTGGAATACTTGTAGAAGAGTGTCGGGGTCTTGGGTTCTCGATAATGAAAGAGCCAAATCAGGACCAGCCTGAGCAGATTTCTGGGCCATGATCGGGTTCTCTGGACGGTAGGAAAAGTATTCACGAAAGCTCATGATGTTCGTGGGTGGTGTGGTCACGTGATCCGCGGCCTACCTATCGGGTTTATCTAAACGCGCCGGTACTAAAACTGTTTTGGATGAATATTCCTTCGTGTGGTTTTTGAAAAACCTCTTTTAGAGGCTTATCATTTTTTCTGCTATGATACGCTAAGGAGCGGCCTGCGAGATAAATTTTTTAAAGATCAGCAAAAGGTCCGAATACAGCCGAATTGTAATGCGACATTGGTAGGGAGTAGAAGTGTTTTTTGAAAAAGGGTTATAATGTTTTCTACCGGCCAATTCCAAGCCAGGAGAGAAGAATCATAGAGGTCATTTGCTTTTTGCGCAAGCCAAAACCAATACTGACACGCCAGTCTGAGCGTAGACGCTTTTACTTTCCGACCCCGACATCATAAAGACGCATACAATACGTAAATCTCGTAAGAAGTGGATAAGCAGCCAATTGATATGCCGAGCAAAGAGATGATAATCCGTCAATTCCCGGCTCTAATTCAATACATGTCAAGCCCTCAAGAAATCCTAATAAAAGTATCTAGGAGCGACACTCCTTCTTTTTTCGCACATCCTTATGAGCTTTCTCTATTGTGACTTCAGTGTTTTAGCGACTTGGCAAGCCAGAAAAACTCAAATGAAAGAGATGGAATTCTTCAAGTACCTTTTTCAATACAATACAATACAAACGGAGCTATTTACCATAGCATGTATATACCTGGGGCAGTGACAGTCAGACCTAGATCCACTCCCACGTGATCTTGATTCGGCCCACCAGCTGGTTTTCAAGCTGCGAAAAGGCGCCAGGGGCAAAGTCCAAATCGTAAGGCTTGCATCCCTCGCATCTGTCTGCCGCAGTGACCACAATCGACTTTTCGCCGTACTTCACAAGAATCTTCTTGCCGCACAAGGTGTTTTCATTGGGGTTAGTTCCGGGGGTGCATTGGTCGAACAAGCCGTGGCTAATTGCTGCAATATAGTCGGAGTCGGTGTTCACCTATCCACAGGCACCCAATCCCGTGTAAAACCAGTCACCATGATTAACGGCACTGGACAAAGAAGCAGCAGAAATGGAAGAACTTGAGGAAGTGGCTGGCGAGACTGTGGTAGAAGCAGACGCAGGGGTCGAGACAACAATAGATTTCTAGTCTGTACCTTTTGAGTTTAAAGCTGCAGAGCTGGTGAGTGACAGACTCCACACAAAAGAAGAAGAAAACTCCTTAGTAGTGACGGTGGAATTAGCAGACTGAGCAACGTCAGATACGGACACCGAACTGGATATGGTCTCAGTGCAGTCCGCCCATACTGTGGTATAAAATGTCTCAGTAGCGGACACTCTAGTGGTGTGGACGGATTCCGTAGAGTTGACCGGAGAAGCCGTGACGAAAGCCGTGACGAAAGCCGTGACGAAAAGAGCGATGGCTGCAAACTTCATTTTGATTGTTTTAGCGAGAGACAAGGGCAATGTTTAATGAGTGGACAGGCCAAAGACGAAGGCCAAAGGATAGTGAGAGACTGAAAGGTTTGGGTAGTTCGAAAAAATATATGTTCGGACTCGTAAGTGACTTTTTTACTGAAATTAGTCCGCTTTTGCTTCCACTGCATGGACGCTTTTTCGCTCGTGTTTTTTTATTATATTTGTCGAATGCAGTATATGCAATCTGCGTATGCAGGCTACCTTCGTCGTGTTTCAATATACGAAGCCATTCCCGAGACCATCTCGGGCCAGAGCTCGAGTTTGTATGGGTGGCGTCCAGAGGTTTTCGGTTTTTTGATATATCTTTTAAGGGTTTTATTAGAAAAAACAATTATTTTTACAAAAATTATTGAAAGGAGCATTTTCCAGAAGGAATCAGGGTCCTGGCATAGCTAAAGCAAGCGAGTGGATCAGGGTCCGATGCTGCACGTTGAATGACCTCATCCGTTTTCGCTCGCTCATGTTTTTCCTTTAGACGCCACCTCGCGTGGAGTTGCGTCTGGAAAGTATATAAATAAAGCAACGCCATTTCGCGGCTAGTTTTACAATGGTTTGAGAAAGCAGGAGGCAGGCAGTTGCAATCATCTAGCTTAAGTAGCTTTCAAATCATTATTCTGAAAGTTACAGGGTAGGTAAAGCACTTGGTCTTCCGATGGATAATTTGCGCTAACTTGATACGAAACAACTGCGTGTTGTAACCTGTACATCCTACATACACAGTCTGGTAGTGCATTAAGCAAATGCAAAGCATTCTTCAGTAGCACGTGACTGCCCGTCACAGCCTTTAAAAAGAGTTGAGTAATATCGGCTAATTTAAAATACTCTAGACACCTTTTAGTTTGTTGTTACAGCCACAAAGTTTACGCATTCTAATCTACTATCCGAGCCTATAGTAAGCTTACCGAAAAATCACCATCTCCCGAGTTTGAAAGTCTTAATGAACAGACCAACACTGCGGGTTTTCTGCTGCACTATATGCTTAACCAAATGCGGTCGAAAGAATTTGCTGTTATGAAAAGCCTCGTAAAGCTCCAAGTACTATGAGGGTGTACTGTTGAAGAGCAACTCATGATAAAGACCTATCTTTAAGATTCTTGATGAGCCAATCAATTATATACAAAAATATTCATGCGAGGGTCTCTATTTCTCATGTCGTAACTATGTCAAGCTGCATACGGTACTGAATTCCCATCATGTTCCTTCACTTCTCCATAAGCGCTGGAACCGGTCTCAAATGCTTTTAGGCACAAAAGATGTGATTTTCTTATTATTCTGAATTGATTCAACAGAGGGCAGCAGATTGAACAATGAAAACTGCGTGATCACTAAAACACACTTAAAGTTGTTTTTCCGTTCACTTTTCAGAATGCCTAAATCGATATTTGAAAACTTCTCAATTAAATAAAAAACCTAACTAGATGAAAAAAATGAAAATAACTTATCAAAAACTTCTTTGAAACTAGATCTCTTTCTAGAAACAGGTTAAAATTTTTTACTCATACTCACCAGAAAAAAACAGATTTGTTTATTGGGTACTCTTCGACTCAGTTGCAGCGATTAGCCGACACTGAAGGATACATAACTACGCATCTCATAAATGAGGCTAGTCGAGTATTGCTATATCGAACATAGGCGTATTCTGAACAATTTCCCTTGTTTGCCTTGCTCGTCATATAGAGTTTATTGACGAAGCATACCCATATCCATTTTCATGAATGCATTTCCAACATAGTCACCACCATCGCTGACAATTCTAGTGTCACCAAAAGGGCTGGTTTCATTTTCTTAATTCCTTGAAAAGGCGGATTGCCGAAACACTTTTATTCCTGCGATTCTCCTTTTCACCTCGAAAGCTTCATAGACTCGTCATCCTTGGAACCAGTAGAGTTGAGAATCGCGAGAACTCTCACCATATTTGGCTTCAAAGCATCGCGAGCCTCAGGCAAGATATCTTCCAATTGTGGAAGAAACACTTCCGCCGGCTTCGAGAAGGCTTTTATCGATAAATAATCTCTTGCCATCTGAGAAATGACGGGATAAGCGGTTTTGCGCCTCTCAAAATACTCTTGAATAGTACACGGCATCAACTCTCGACTCTCCGCGATAAAACTTTTGATCTCATCGTCCTTTGATCTGTACTTTGTGCCGAAAATATCATAGAGTTGTTCGAGCTCTTGCTCATACAGATTTTTTCTCCTTTTGGAGGACCTTTCCTCATTTTCCTTTGTTGATTCGTCCTTCAAACTATAGCGAAGAAAAACCTCGCGTAAAAGCTTTTCCACTGCATTGACAATTGTCTTTGAGAAGCCGAGAATTGTCAACAGCTCTAACTTTAGCCGAGGATCGAGTGCAGTTGCGAGATAATACGTCAGGAGTTTATTTATGTTTTCATCGTGGATCGGAAAGCTTCGCAATACTCGGGTACGCGCTGCTTTCAGGGCCAATGGAAGATAGGGATTGTTTTGGCTCGAGACTTCGAGTTCCCATTTTTCTAGCGATTTCAAAAAGGTAGCCACGCAGGAAAGAACGAGGTTGATTGTTTCAGGCGCGTGTTTCACAAACTCTTTGAAGGGCCACAAAAATAGTGCAAGAAAGTTTCTTACGGACTTCAAATAGCCCCATTCACAATCGGCGATTCTTGTATCTTTGAGCTGATAGAAAGTTCTCTTGGGTTCCGCCTCGTTATCCACCCGGTTCAACAAGACCTCGATTTCTTCCCGGTAAAAAAGGAATCCATCGAGCATCCTATACGTGGAGAGCCACAGAACCCCGTCATCGCCGAGTAAAGATCTCTTTTCCGTGCCGGTATTATTTTGCGAAGAGTTCTCAGCAACTATATTCCAAAAGGCCCCTTCTACAGCAGGGTTTTTTCTGATGCTTCTTATAATGGTCCTCACTTTCCGTGGGGTCGCTTTCATTTGGCATAGCAAACCATCAAGTTCGATTTCTGGCAACTCGGCGTCTATTTGCTCGAAAGATCTCGAAACAGCCTTTGTATTTATCGTCCGAAAAAGCGTGTGCTCCAAGAATGTTTCTGCTGCTTGGCCCAAAACGTCTCCTAGACAATGGATGTCTCGGATCAGTGAGATTACCTCCGAATCTTGTTTCAAGTCGTTTTTGTAGCAGTCTAATAAAGCATTGATTGGCTCGGAATCTGCTCTGGCAATAAAAATGTCCCGATTTTTGATATCGAGTTCTGTGAGAATTTCATCAAGATGCCAGTAAAGCTCCTCGCCTGTGAACCCGTTTTGTTTATAAAGCACTTCATATCCGATCATATGGGGTACGAGAACAAACCTCTCATTACGTAAATGCAAAGTCACTTCGAGAACTTTGGCGCTCTCACTGTATGGTTTTAGATCAATAGTTAGGGAAAGTGGACCGTCTGTTTGAGCGAGCCGGTATTTTAGTTCTCTCCTCTCATTTTCGTAAAGGGCAAGGAGATCTGGATTAAGGGTTTTTCCATTTATCAATGGCCGGTGGGCGGCATTGCCAAGTCTTTTTTTCAGAGAAAGCTCTTTCAAAAGAGAAGATTCGACTTGTGAAAACTGCACATTGTTTTCCGTAGTATGAGATAACCCCAACTCAGCTTCAAAATCGGGAAGAGGGCTATCTATCCTGTTGAGAACGGGTTCCACAATGTTAGGCTCGGACTGATTTGAAAAAGAGCCCGCTTGGGGAAAGAACCTTTCAACACCAAGCGTTGAATCTCTTATTGAAGAGCCTTGGTTCATAAAATCATCACCCAAATCATTGTGTCCCGAATGTTTTGTGTTTCTGGTTCCTCCCATTATTTGACTGAACAAGCCAGAATGTTTATTGCGCCAATGACTTCTAAAATTGGTCTGGTTGATGGGCCAATACAGCTTGGTCTGATAGGTGCATTTTGTGCATGTTAAAATGATTTGTCTCTTGACATTTTCCTCCAAAGGCATAAGCTCCCAAGTATAAAGACCGTGTTTGATGATATTGGGGGCTTCTGCTCTTGGCGGTAATGTGTAAGAAGGATTACTGAGCTTGTAGTTGGAAAGATCGTCTTTAGAAGCGGGCATGTTTAATTTGTTTGAACTGAATTGGGATTGAGATCGGGAGTGAACTTAATTCCGACTGAAATGCTGTTTTGAGCTACCTGGTGGTCCCATTAAGAACGCGAATAAAAATTTGATTTCTGGCTTTGCCTGGAATATTTAAGGAGATCTCACGTGGCGAGAAATATGGCAAAAATATAAACAGAGCGTTCTCAAAAAGGACTCAGTTCCCTCACGGAATGCATTGTTGGTCTGCATTTAGACGGCTTATTGATCGTCCGGCATCGAAGACGAGAAACCCCCGGGATTGAACGTGATTATGACTTTCCACTTTCATTGCTATCATTTCGAACGCCCGAACGCCGATGAGAATGAGAAGAAAGTGCAACGCAGAGATGTAGTATTTTGTTACTCTGGTAAACTTTAGATCAAGGTACTATATTAGCTAATTACGTAATCAACGTGCTGGCTCTGAAGTCCTGGTGCGCCCCCCATTCTAGGAAAAAGAAGACGCGTTAATAAGTGTTAAGACAATCTTCTTCCTACACAAAAAATTTCTGATAAGAGAGAGGCTCGGATACTTGATTGAGTCCGAGACGTAATATTCCCTTGGGACAGGCTAGCTTGCTGGTTAAATCAACCGTTCGCCAGAAAAGTCCTCCACGGGTTCTCGCGTGAAAATCCGTCGAGGATACTATGTGAACAATTTATTTATGATGATTCTTTGAAAAAAAATACCATCCCTGAAGCATATTTTCTTGGACAGTCTTTGCGGAGACGGTGACTTGAGACGCCCACTTCATAAGCTAGAAGATTTTGAGAGTTTGATACAATCACTGAGCTCAAGAAGTGTTACGATGAAGACAAATGCCCTCGCTCACGTGACTCCCCGTACATGACACCTTCACAGAACTCAAAAAACGACGTTAGCAACTTGTTTATGAAATAGCTGATGCTTTCTGTCCGTAGAGCTCTTTTTAGAAGGCCAGCGCCCAAGGCTTCTTTCACGAGGCACCACTTCAAGTCTCAAATCCAAAAAGTGTCCGAACGAGCAAGCATTCCATACAAATAGGTGAAGCTCACAAGCCCATACACCAGTAGTGCATGATTGTGGACCTATAGCAAAAGTAAGCTTGTCCCTGAATGCTATAGCAGCTTCTTCCAGCCCGAGAATCGAAAAATGAATTTTAAATTTATAGTGACTCCAAAAAAGGGGCATCGAAATAGTAATCTAAATTGTCATGATGAGCGCCATTGATAATCGAAATAATGATAGTTACAGGTCCAACAAGAACATTTCGGGAGCTTCGAAAATGTGACTGCCACAACGTTCGACTATCTGAAAGGAAGCAGCGTGAGCTACATCAGTATTCATCCAAGAGCAAATAGAACACCAATCTAGACTTAGACATACATGGCAATGAGCATCAATCATGTAATGAAAGCTGTAAAAAAAAGACTGCTTCCTCGATACAGTACTCCATCAGTATCTTTGGAACTTCTTCCATTCATCATAAAGGAAGGAGTGCGCAAACTCCTCGATTCAAGATATTATTGCTTCCCAACTACATCGCTAGAGAAACGAACGCGTACGCTTTTCGTGCTTGGTAAATGTACAGCCAGCTTGGCACCGAAGTGTGTTTAACCCCGAGGAAAAAAAAAAGAATACTTCAATCGCGAAAATATTCCAACATTCATAGACTATCGACCCTCATAGCCAATACCTCGAGCTATCTCACCCCAATAAACCGCCATTCTCGACTTTACTCAAAGCCCGTAGTTCCGAACCGCATCACATCACGTGACGCATCAAGCTCTTCCGATCTCGTATACGAGCCGCGCGCCCTCGGAAATCACAAAATGTCGCGCGTTTTTCACCTCGCTCAGCTCGTACAGGAACACGCGTCGTATAGCCGGCCCAAGCACCCGGCATCGCTACTCAATAAAGAGTAAATACTCGATCAAACCAAAAGGATTTGGCGCAAACCACGCGATTTTTTTCTCATAGTCATGTGGATCAAATTCATAGCAATTCTTGTGGCCGCATATGCAGTGCTCGAGGCCAGTTTCCAGACGTGGCTCCCGTCGCAGTTCCGGTTCGATAAACAGGTGCTCCAGGACCTAGTCCAGGAGTCGTTAAAAGCACATCCCGACGGCAACGCCACGGCGATCATGGTGGATTTGGCCCCCAGAATCCTGCGTGCGTATCCTGGGCTCATCAACGAGCTCAATTTCGACGATTGGGTCTATAATAATGCCGGAGGAGCGATGGGCACCATGTTTATTTTGCACGCCTCGATCAGCGAGTACTTGATTTTTTTTGGCACTGCTGTGGGCACCGAGGGCCACACGGGCGTGCATTATGCAGACGACTACTTCACCATTTTGACCGGCCACCAGCTGGCAGCAGACCCGTTTTCGCTCACTCCGGAAATATACTATCCGGGCGACCAGCACCATCTCGAGAAAGGTCACGTGAAGCAGTACGCGATGCCAAGCGGGGCGTTTGCGTTGGAGTTGGCCCAGGGCTGGATTCCGGCGATGTTGCCTTTTGGCTTTGTTTCCGTGGCGTGTCTGACGCTTGACTTCCATTCTTTTTACCGCACGGTTTACTTTACCGCCAAGGACATGCTCAGGCATTTGGCCCGGGGCAAGTTTTAGTGCCGGAGAAAGGGGAGTGAAGATGTGCTGAAAGAGGAAGTAGAGAGACGGGGCTGCAAATATAGACAGGGCTCGAAGTACAGACAGGGCTCTAAAACAAAGGGGCTCCAAAACAAAGGGGCTCTACATTCAAAGGGACTCTAAGTACAGAGGGGGCCCAAATACCTAGAAATGAAATCATTTTTTTGTTACCTCATTATAGATTGAAATAGCGTTTATCCGTTCTTCGAGTCAAACTCTGCTTTGTTACTATGGTCTTCCCAATGGTGGGCGGTCCTAATTAAGTAAACAATTCCGGCATCGTCGTAAAAGGCGCGTGTATGCAGTACAACAACAAAGAAGCCGTCCGTAGACATTGATCATTCGGGACACACCGGAGGATGTCAAACCCAATTAGAAATTATGTGGTGATGCAAATGACTGGCTTTGATTTCAATGCCATGAAGTAGTCAAAAGTACAACTTTTCTTCAAGTATGTACGCCTAGTGTCCTCACTGGTTATCGCCGAAATATGCGGAGTGCATACACCGCGATGGACGCATCGCCGGCGCCCAATCGGGTGGATTTCGATGGGCAGAAAACTCGTTAGTTACTTATTAATCACTGGGTTTGGGGCGAGTATTCAACACGAAACTGGCAAAAACCCCGTATAACGGGCCATAGCCACTTTAGAACCGGTACTTGAATGTCGTTCCCATCAAAATCCCAGCGATCCGTCCCAGTCTCATCTATCTGGCCATACCTTATTTCGCCCTTATCGAGCTCAGCATGAATCGCTATCGCGCTAAAAAAACGCACGTTTTGCCCGAGCACTAAATCTCCACGCGAAGCTGCCTCGCCCTAATTCTCAAACACGCTGGAAGTTTAAATATCAACACATTTCTTGTTCAGCCCAATTTTTCAGGCAAGAAAACGGGATTTATAGATTTGCATCAGGACAAAGGGTCCACAAAGCGCATCAAATAGAACACCTTCCTAGTTATCTTCATTGTACCTGGCCTGCTGAGCGCACCTTATCGGCCAAAGCTAATACCCATCCTATCAGCACTTAGAACCACTCTTTCAGCACCGAGAACCACCCTTTCAGCGCTTTTACGGCCATATTTTTATCATAGACGCATCCCACTAGCCGCCAGCCCCCACCCCGCCAAAACCCGCAATGTTTTCGCGTGCCGCTGACGAGCACACGCCGCTTGTGCCCAGCACCCTGAAATCGTCGACTTTTTCCGATATCGACGAGCAGGAAATCGTGGCGTATGTCCAGAACCGGCGGGCGTCGATCGCGTCCG
>JAKUBE010000720.1:0-14479 GCA_030674755.1 Metschnikowia henanensis | reverse complement strand
TGGCCTTCTTGTTGAGCGCCGCGTCCCAGCCCTTGCCGCCGTTGAGGTCCATCCAATCATAGTGGCCGTCGGCCTTCTCGTCAATGGAAATGAGCGCCTTGTCCATCAACCCAAGCAAGTAATCGTAGTCCGGATCTTCGTCGAACTTGAGGTTGCGCACGTACGTCAAGTACTGGGCAAACTGGATGGGGAACCCGTAGCAGAGCTCGTTGATGGACGTGGTTTGTTTCTTCAATCCGATCTTCTCGTACTTCTGCTTGTTGGTCGGCGCCTTCAACCCCTGCCAGGGCAAATAACCACGCAAGAAGTACATGAACACATGGCCAAGGCTCTCCAAGTCGTCGCGCCGCAGCTGCTCGCGCCCTAGATGCGTGTTGATGGACATGTACCGCGCCGTGCCGCTCAACGCCTTTTTCTCTCTATACGGAATGTGTGATTTTGTCTTGGGGTCACGGTACTGCTTGGCCATGCCAAAGTCCACCACGTAGACCGTGTTTGCGTGTGGTGTGCCGGGCTTGCCAATGAGGAAATTGTCTGGCTTGACGTCACGATAAATGAGGTTGTGCTCGTGTATGGATTGCATTCTCTGGAGCATCTGCTTGGAGACCTGGGCCACAGTTTTCGTCGAGAACTTGCGCCCGCACCAGTCGAAAAGGTCTTCTAGAGACGGCCCCAAAAGGTCTATGACCAAGATGTTATGCACACCTTCTTGGCCAAAAAAGTACGCCTTAGGCACGCCTTGAACTTCACTGAGAATTCGATACGACCGATACTCGTCCCTCAATTGTGGCGCCTCGCATTTCCGGGGCTCGAACTTGATTGCAATCTGCTGGTTGTTGAGGAGATTGATGCCCTCGAAAATAATGCCGAAGGAACCCTCACCGATTTTTTTGCCCACTTTGTAATGGACGCCAACCCTATTTCCACTGCCGCTCTGAGCCATGGCTGATTGCGTTATATCAAGATCAAGGAGAGCCTTTTTTTAAGGCGGGTGACAATGAATAAGTGTGGAATCTTTCAAAAAGAATAGTAGGAAATATCCTCGGCGGGTAATGTGTGAAAAGTATAGTTTTCTGTTGCTTTTCAGAGTCAGATTTTTGAGTAGACTCCTTCTAAAGCCACAGATTGGGGCTCTTTGTGTGTAAAAGGAATGATCTGCCGCAAACAAAATCTAGATATATCACCAGTGATGGAAATGAATGGTCTATATTTTCAGTCAGATACCCAAAAGTTGTAAAAGGGCAGATTCCCAGAAAGCGGGATTATGCGTGCCTGAATCAGAAACTCAACAGTAAAAAAACAGGTCCAAGATTTCCGTGTCCCGTGTAGTATGGCCTTTGCAAACGCTTGTAAGTATTTCAAATATTTATTTGTTCTTTGCTTCAAACATGCAACTTTGGGTGTGGGAGAGAAAACCCGCCGAGGATGTACGGGTTTTTGATTTGCTGGGGCGTACTTTTTCTCCATGCTATGATAAGAGTCACTGGAAGAGGAAGGCCATTTAGTGGGAAGGGCTGATAATCTATAGTACTCAAAGTTTTTGGTCAGTTTTACAGATCTGTTTGTGCAACAGCTCTAAGAATTTGTGCCTTCCTTCATTTTTGTAATTTCTTTCTTTGATTTTTTAACTCATGTTTCAGTAGCCTAAAAAATTGAGAAAATAGATAACATTTGACAATCGAGTTTTATAATCAGTATTTGTGCACATGTAAGTCTCCAAAGAGATAATTTACTGCAATAAAGCGTCGAGCCTTAGCATCCTCTTCCCTGTAAGAAGTTTCGTTCAATATGAAACGAGAGATCGAAGTAGCGTATTGGTGGTTTACTACCTTCAGGCTTCCGCTTCTGGTGCCTCATTTCAGGCTCTCATTCTTATGGCTCCAAGAATGAACCGAGAAAACCATCAAGAGTATTATTGAACTCGTCCACATTTACTGAATACTCTATGAAGAAAAATGGATAGGGTCAAAATACTCAGTTAAACTAGAAAAATTGCCAATTCAAGCAGTTGACAAAACTCTTTCTCACAAGAAAGCACTGCTGGAGGGTCTCACGAAAAACAGTCCAAACAAATTGAAATGATTATTGAAGGCAGCGTTTTCCCAGGCCCTGGTCCTTAGCTAAAGACTACCCTCCACTAACCTCTCATACAATTTCTACCTGTCGTCTTCAAAATAAATCTTTCATTTGGTCAATATATTCACGCCTCATGTAGTTGGCGCATCAACTGGCTTACTCAGCTGCTGTCGCACAGGCGATATGCCTAACTGTGGGGAATAGATAGATGTAAGATTTTGCCATCAATTGAAAGAACAAGGCAGGAAGTAAATATCGACCCTGGTTTGGCCATAATTATCAATTGGCACATACTTCTATCTCTAACTCGCCATTTTCTCGACTTCTCCCCAGCTAGCCGGAATTTTAGCGTTTGAGACCTGTTCAATCAGCCCAATCTGAATAATATCTACTCTTTCACTAAACCATACTTTCTGAGACTTTGCATAGCCCCCAATAAATGGATACCGACGAGTTTCTCCAGACACGGTTTCTAGATCTTCCCTGGACCATCAAGGGCCATGTTTACCGATACATCCCCCTGGAAACGTTATCCGAAACACTACTCAAAGTGCCGAGGCTTCGAGAAGTGATCATCGACCAGTACTTTAGCCAGGAAATCCACCTAATTCTCTCGCCCACCAAAAGACCGCATTACTGCTCGCCGGACCAGCAGCGTAAGGAGCTTATGGATATAGTGACATACGGCGAAATCGAGGACTTTCTCCAGCTGAACCAGGATATTGTTCCGCATCTGTTCAAAGTGATCACCAGTGGCGATTTCCGGTCGATGGAACTTCTCCTTCGAGAATTCTACAACCGCCTTGCGAGCGTGCAAAACTTGGAGATCCATATAGAGAACTATGAGCTCTCGCAAGAAGACGTCGAGCTTATCTTCTCGTTCGAAAACCTCTCCAAGTTCCAGACCTCCAGGATCAAACTCAGGCGGTGTTTGCCGATGCTCGCCCAGAAACTTGCGGCGCTGCAGAACTTAAAAGAATTGGTGTTTTTGGGCCACGAGGTCCGCGACTGGTCTCGCGTAAAGTTCCCGCCAAATCTCTCGCATTTGGATGTCTCGTGGTATCCCGAAACAAACATCGCGTCCATGGCGCTCCCCGAATCTCTCGTAAACTTATACTGGAACCAGGCGGGTGTCACCAATAACGTGCTTCAAGATTTCAAGTATCCGACGCTTATCAAGACGTTGATGCTAACATACTGCAATTTGGCCAGCGTCAATATTTCGCAGCTTCCGCCCACATTGGAAACCATCGACTTGTCCTTTAATAATATCCACGAGTTTCGAGCCGAGGGTGTGGATTTGCAGTGGCCGGCGCATCTCAAGTCGATTTTCCTCAATGCAAACTTGATCAACGACGCGTCGTTAAAACAGCTTTCGGGGATAAAGTGGCCGCCGTTTCTCGAAAACTTGCGTCTCGACGCGAACCATTTGACATCTCTTGAAAATCTCTCGCACTTGCCTGGCTCGCTCAAATACTTGGACCTCTCAGATACAAAGCTCAGGAGTTTTGGGGTGAGTCACAACGAGGACGGCTATGCGTACTTCAAATTTCCAGAATCCCTAGATACTTTGAATCTCTTGGGATGCCATGACTTATCGTACACAGAAGCCTCGGCACATGGAGTGGTGCCTTTAGAACATCGGATTCTGTTTCCCAGCAAGCTCGAGTCTTTGAATCTTACAGAGTGCAATGCCACCAGCCTCTCCTACTTTGTGTTCCCCAGCTCTCTTCAATCGCTATTTTTGACGGGAAACCGTTTACAGGATTTGACTTCTTACGACCTTACTCTCTGCTCGACGGAGATTGTGAGCTGGAAGCAGTTGTCGAATCTTCGGGAGCTAGAGTTGTACTATAACGAAATCGAGGATTTGCAGAACTGGATCCCTCCGAAATCGCTTCGCAGCTTAGATTTGCGGCGAAACAAAATCAAGGCTTTGACTGGCCTTAACACTCCGATTTTCAGCAAGCATTTCGCAGGCTACACCAATAGTATGCATTATTTGACTTTGGAGTCGAACGAGATCCAGTCAATTGACCCAGACATATATCTCCCTCGAAATTTAATCACCTTGGACTTGAGCAAAAACAGGCTCACCCAGTTTGAGTTTTCCGAGGCGTTTGGAGACCACGAGAATTTGGTAAGACTAGATTTGGGTGGAAACGCCATCGAAAAGCTTTCCGTCAGCGTGCACGAGAGTAATTGGAGATCCCACCTAAAACAGTTTAATTTATCTAAAAACGCATGCGTGAAGTTCCTCATGACCACATCCGAATTTTACGATGTGTTTGAGAGCATCGGCCTCACCGTGACCAAACGAAAACACAACATCAAGGGTGAACACGTGTTTAAATAAACGTGTATTAAAGGAGAATTTAATACAAAAATATAGATTGGCCCTAAAGGCATTTGCGTTTCCCCTAATAAATTAGTCTTCATGCGCCCTGGCCAAAGCCATCGACGCGCGGAGGTGCATCAAAAACCCAGGTGCCTTGAAGAACAAATCTTGCAGATGTACCTAACGCCGAGCAGTGATCAGTAAAAGACCTGTCTCTGTACGATTTCGGGATCGCTGACTAATATATATAATTATCTGGCTTGCCCACGGGTTGCATGTTCCATTGCTGAAGGATTAGAGAAAGAGTGCTACTTTGATCTCGCAAAGATCCAGATTCACCAAACTGCTTTTAGGTTCAGTGCCAATAAACATTCAAACACCAGTTTTTCATGGACACTGAAAAGGAAAAGTTCGGGCCAGGTGCAAAAGTCTTGGCTTACCATGGCCCGTTAGTTTACGAGGCCAAAGTACTCAAATACCACGAGGAGGGGCTGGAAAACGTCGACATTGAGGACAACAAAACAGAGCCTTTGGAAAGGAACAAAATCCCGGCGTTTCTCCTAGACAGAAACGCGTACTTTTTGCATTACAAAGGATGGAACCCCAAATGGGACGAGTGGGTGTCCTCCGAGCGGATCATCGAGTTTAACAACGATAATCTTGGGCTTTCGAGAGAGCTCCGAAACGCTAGAAAGAAAACGGTCGAAAGACTAGACTCGGGCAAAGAAGCCAAGGCCGAAGCAGCAGAGCAGAAAAGCCGGCGCGGCCGCAGAAAGGAGGCTCTTTCAGAAGTGCCGCCAAAAAAACGGGCCGCCGATCAGTGGAATGAACACCCTAAATTTAACGGCATAGGGCGCAAGAAGGCGAAAACGGAAAACCGGTCAGGATACGAGATCTTCTTGCCCTTCAGCCCAAAACTTAAATGTGTGATGGTCGATGACTGGGAGTTGATCACGAAAGACCGCAAGTTGGTAAACGTCGAGACTTCCACGCCTGTGGCAACAATACTAAAGCAGTACTTGGAATGGAAAAAAGCCGGCCAAAGCGAGGAGCTCACACGAACAACCAACGAGGCGCTAATTGGCTTGCGGCTTTTGTTCGACCAGACCTTTGGCTTGGATCTTTTGTACAAGTTCGAGAGGCTTCAGTATAGTGAGCTTCTACGCACCCGCAAGAACTTCGAGCCTTCCAAAATTTATGGGGCCGAGCACTTGCTTCGGCTTTTGATCACGCTTCCGGGCCGAGTCGCTCATACGCCCATGGACGCAGTCAGTGTGAATATCTTGATGAGCCAAATGAAGGGGCTTCTCGATTACGTCGATGCTAACATGGCCTCACTAGGAAGTTCTTACATGAACGTGAGTCTACAGTACGACCGAGTTGCTCGGGTCTAGGCCAGGGTGGCGTTTACGGGATTATCGTGAAATCGTGTATTCGTGAAACGTGTGTTCGAAATGGTGTGTTCGGAAAAAGTTTGTTTGAGAAAAGTGGTCGTGAAATCGTATACTGATGGATCTGGTTTAAAATGGGACATCAAGTCATTTCCATTCGAATCTCATAAGAAAAAAAGAGGGATGACTACATGATGGGCACCGCCATGTAGTCCACCTCAACAAGAGGGTTTTCGTTGTTGCACTTCACCTGCAACTCCAATTTCCAGTGCCGGTTGTACATATCGTTTTCCTCCTCTGGAAATCCGTGATTTCCTTCATCCTGGAATTTCCAGGTCATTGACTTTGGCGTCTCTTCTACCACGCCCTTGCCAAAATCCATCTGAAACCCAGAACATTTCTGCATGTCCACCATCAAATGGCGCTTGATGTGGTGCTGGAGGTTTCTTCTAAACTTGCGCGAATTTTTGTTCATCGTGGGCTTGACTTTGTCCAAATTCTCGTGGCACTCTTTCATCACAAATGGCGGATAGTACGTCAAGTGGGCATGGCAGTAGTCGAAGTCGTTGTCCCAGGTCTCGTCTCTGATGTACGATTCAAAAGCGGCAATATCCTCGAAATCTTTTTTTGGGGGAGCCTTCAAGATTTCCATGACCGAGCCATCCTCACTTTCAATCGACGTGATGGAAGACGACCGCGACTTGGGCACAGGCTTAAGGTGCTCGAGCTTCTCCATGTTTTCGAAATTCAACTCGAGCTTCTGATTTTTCTTTGATTTCGTCATGGTCTAGAAAGATGAGAGGTGTTTATACTAGAGATGTAGGGAGAAATTAGGAGTTCTGGATTGTTTGAATCCTTTTGTTTAAGTTTGGGTGCAAACTACGCTTGGCCCAAAGCTGGCCCTTTATATAGGACCAGCCGCATACCCCGAATCCCCGAGTCCCCGAGTCCCCGAGCGCGGTTTATGCATGAGCCCTGGTATCGTCTCTCCACTTTTCAGCCAAGATACAGTCGGGATTGCTTTTTGGATTCCCGTTCAAATCACCGGAAAAGTCAGGGGATAAATCACCCGATGAAACCTGGATGGTGACCTTTTTTATGACTATGTTCTTGGTGTAACCTCGAACTTTATTGAACTGCGGTTCTCACTCATGCGAATTCTAATAGGGTCATGTTGAGTTAAACCCTCATTTTAAATTCAAGTAGAGTAATGAAACTATGTCTACAACCCACCCCAACTCTTGGATGAGGGGAGTACCTTCTTTTCCCCGAAGCAAACAGAAAGAAATAGGGGCGGGACGTATTTACCGTTTGAGTAATTTGGGCAGTTGCATGAAACGGGGGTCTCACATCAGGAGACAATACATAATGATCACAAAAACCTTAATACAGTAGCGTGATCTAATTTCAATGCAGTGCCCGGAAATTAGAAGCGTAATCCGGTGATCCGTAAAATTTCCACAGGAAGGAGAATGTGGAGACATGCAGGGTCGAGGAATTGGAAATTATATTCACATAGGAACAATAATTGAGGAGGTGAGTGACCCTTTGTCAGAACCATTAGAGACGTAGATTACTTGCAAAATGCATGGAGTACAGAATGCACAAGATCCAAGATATACGAGACTTGTGAGTAGTATGACTCGGAAAGTGAATAGGTTCTGGTATCGAGCTCTGAGTTTTATGCCTAATAGGGCCCCTCATTTTCGAAGAATAGGGATAGGGAAACATGAGCATATATCCTTAATAACATGACCGGGGTCATGCGCACTAAACCTTAGTACCAGAGGAAGAGAGAATGTGAATATGAGAAAGAGGAAAGCACCTCTTGTAGTTTTTTATGGACTCTTTTGAAAAGGGTCAGAAACAAGTTTTAGAATTTCGAACCCTTTTCTACTCATAACTTCGATATATTTTGTGAAAGGAGAAGCACGGGTGATCTGAAATGCGGAGAACGGCGTATGCATGCTTTTTATGAGAGTCTTATCCGCATCAGGGGTAAAAGAACCACAGTTAAAAGCCGTACCCAAATCGCCCCACAATCATTAAGATTTTACGATGTAAATTCCAGAATGGAGTTTTTTATTTCCTTTATTTTTGAATTGGAGAGAGCCCTTCAAGAATCTCGTAGTTTTTGTTCTATGAATGATGGCCCTTATGCAATAGATTAATTAGCGATGATAGCCGTCTGGTTTTTTGACGAGTCCAAGTGCTGATGCAATTCAGTCCTTTCTATAACACCTCAATTGATGGAACATCTGTAGGAACAACATTGATATCACGTGAAGGGACACTAACACTATCCGCCGCTTTGTTGGGCTTCTTGAGAGACTGCAGTGGTATCAGAGTCGCTTTACAAAATAGAATCCTTGGTGTTGAGCAAAACACTTCTCTTTTGAATGTGCAAATTGTTGAAGATTGAATATAAGGGGAAACCACTAGAGGAAAAGAGCAGACTCGTGTACCTCGACCTCGGCTATTCGGTTGCTGCAAATCATGATTTAGGGGCGGGGCCCGGTCCCGTGAACTACTTAAATTAACTTCATCTTACTGATTGCGAACCAAAAGAAGCGTTCGGAGCCAACACCAACCGATGTTCTTGTAGCGGCTGAAAAATAAAGAGTTTTTGCCGAAAAGAAACAAGTATTTTTTCCAAAAGGCGGTTCACTCTACAAAAATAGTTGTGAGTTGGTCTAGAGACGCGATTGGTCCAAAGCCCTCGCGTGGAAATTTCCGCCATAGAAGTAAAGTGTAAGATCATACGCTTTCTTGGAACATGAAAGTGTGAAAAATTGATACGAGCGAGAGAAGGCTTCTAAGAGGCCAAAAAGCATTAAGCAAAGTACAAGGGCGTTGGAGAAGTTTGAGATAGGAAGATGCGTCTTCGAGCCTGCTTCAATACACACAATCTGCCCAGAGTCAAAGTAGTATCCGAAAGCTTACCATGATAGCTGCAAAGAAACTGAATTACAAAATATCGCAACCTAGATCTTTACATTCAAAGTTGCATCCCCTTGGTGGCATAGAGTAATTAAACGTGTGCTCATCAAAAGTATTGTCGCAATCAGCCCGTTTCACAATGACAAAGTAAAAGCCCAACGTCTCTCTGTTTATCCTATCTAGCAGCCGTATATATTCTATACCCGCTCCCATTTTTCCAGAAGAAACAACCATTGATTTTAAACAATTGACGACATTCTGGCAAGTAGATTCAAACCTTCCCTGTGATAGTGTTCTCCCCATACAGCTTCTAACAGCACACACCTTCACAGTGAACAATCTATATCAATTTTTGCAAGGGAGGAACTTGCCTCGAAGCCTAAAAGTTCATCAATACAGAGTCGTCATGTTTCACAAATATCCATACGATCTAAGTACTAAAAGACCTTTTTCAACAATAGCCTTATTATCTGTGAGGCCGCGCACGGGCTTCATTTTCCAGTGCGAGCCTCGCCAGAACTTAGAAGCTTCATTTTGAGCCTCATCTCGAAATACTAAACCACACATTCACCACAAGGTAACCGAATTTCCTCGTCTTTTTTTCGCAAAAAATCCCCTTTTACGCTCTTTTATTTAAGTAGCCTCAAGAATCTCTTGAAACACCCTCTCACCATGGTTTTCGGCGTGTACACAGGCCCACAGGAGCCCGAAAAGCCTCTAGCATTAATGAGCCAGGAAGAACAGGCCGAAATGGGCGCCAGGAAGATGGTCGAGGCCATGCAGTCGTGTCCAGGCAAAACGGTGATGGCGGGCGGCTCTGGTTTCTTTTTGGGCGGCTTTTTTGGCTTGTTCATGGCATCCATGGCCTACGATGTGCCTGTAGGAGGAAATGCAGTGGGCCATATCTCGGAACTCCCGTTCAAACAGCAGATGAAACTACAGTTTTCCGACATGGCCAAGAGATCGTACTCTAGTGCCAAGAATTTCGGGTACATCGGCATGATCTTCTCGGGCGTAGAGTGCTCCATTGAAAGTTTGCGTGCGAAACACGATATATATAACGGCGTGACCGCCGGCTGCATCACGGGCGCCGGGCTTTCGATCAAGGCAGGGCCCCAGGCGGCGTTGCTTGGATGTGCGGGATTTGCGGCGTTTTCCACGGCGATTGATCTTTATATGAACTCGGAACATGCTGCGCCGCCTAGAAACGATTACGACGACTAGAGTTTGGTGATTTCCGGGGGTCCGGGGTTGGTTTATCTCTGTAAATATGTCTTTATAATACAATTTCCCGGCACGGCATTCTTTGGGGTTGCTAAAGGAAAACCGGCTGTGATTATGGGTCTTTTTGGGGTGGACTGTTCTTTTCATCCCTGTCTTTCTTTCTTTCTCTCTTTCTTGCCCTCAGCAGAAGTAGTAGCAGTACTCATACGACAAGTGGCCTGCGATGAACGACGAGAGGAGCAAGAGAAATACGGCCACTATCGAGAGCCATATTTTCCATGTGGCGACGCCAGCTGGTTTTGGATATAGGGCCACGTTTTGGCTCTGGATCCGCTCGAGCTCGTGCACTATACTTTCCTGTTGTTTCTGCTCAATAATCTGCTGAAGCATCGCAGACACTTTTGCAAACTTCTTGTGGTCGGCATCCACGGCGTCTGTGCTTTCGTATAGCGTTTTTATTAGGTCTAGCTGCAGCTGTATTTCATCCAATACAGACCCGTTTTTATCCGGGATTTCGGGCTCTGAATCTAGTGCGTGGCTCTGTTCGAACAGCACGGGATTGCTGCCTCTGTCTCGTCTCCAGATCGGAAGCGAGACGTGTTCAGGCTGCTCTTGCGATGAAACATTATCACCATAAGTTCGCAGAAAGTCTCGTTTATCGTACCCTCGCCGTTTTCGGATTGGTTCGTGAAATATAGGCTCTGGAACTGGAACAGGCTCCTCGTGAGTCGATTCGCTTTTGATTCGGCTGGGATTCGCTCGATACGGGAGCGGTAGAGGCTCGCCCAACTGGGCCAAGATCTCGGTGGACTTTCGTTTGCGATTCATATCATTATCGGGAGAGAGGAGGATGTGCGGAGTTTAAGGGTTGTGGGTTGTGCTTGTATTTCTAAGGCCGCAAAAGGTGCTAAAAAAGGGGCAGTGTTTTGACTTTCTCGTTGTTATAATGACTGATGTCTCACCACCAGCTTTCTGGTGCTCCAGCCAGCTGGTGTTTACATTTCCCGTGCGTCTTTTGCACGGCCTGCACATAAGCAAAGCCCGCCGCGCGTGCAGTACCGACGCGCCAGCAGCGGCAGCAATCCGTAACTCTTCGCTAAGGTGCTATGGCAGCGGCAGCAGTAACTCTTCGCTTATGTATAAGCAGCTGCAAGAGACGAGCGCCCAATGCAAGCCCCTCCCAAAATCTCTCTAAAAGTCGCACAAACACTCTTTAAACCTTTCGGGACCGAGACTTGAACACGCGCCCCACCGACCGCTTCATCAAGTAGATCATGCAGCCCACAAACCGGAACAAGGCCATGAACGCCACGGTCCATAGAATTACGGTGAGAAAAATCTCCGACCTGCCGGAGTCCGTCGTAGACGCGCTCGAACCAAGCTGATTGAACCCGCCCGTTTCCAAAACAAGCGCCACTATGACAAAGTTCGAAAACATCCACACGAGCACGGTCATCGACCTGATGAACGCATAGTAGTCCTCGTTAGTGGCCAGCGAATTTCCATCGTTATCCTCCTGCGGCAGCTTGATTTTCTCCAATTGGTTGAGGTACGACTGGTTGATTTCCTCCTTCAGCACGGGGATGTTCACGTCAAACGTGCCGT
The DNA here is from genome assembly GCA_030674755.1 of Metschnikowia henanensis. NCBI lineage: Eukaryota > Fungi > Ascomycota > Pichiomycetes > Serinales > Metschnikowiaceae > Metschnikowia > Metschnikowia henanensis. The sequence continues at coordinate 2,905 of JAKUBE010000720.1, read as the reverse complement.
CCTCCCTGACTTTAGCAGCACCCAAATCCTTGGCGCCGGTGTCGCCTTTGGTGCCCCACGAAACATCGTCGATGTTGCAGAAAGCGTAGATGTTCAACACATTCACGTATGCAGGCGAGAGCAAGAGGTACTGGAGAAACGAGGTGAACATGTGCCACGGCTCCATGTAGAGAAACGACGCGAGGAAATAAAGCACGTACGTGGACGAGGTGGCCACCACCAAGTCTCTGAACTGGGAGTTTTTGAAAAAAAGCGACACCGTGATCTGCGTGCCGCTGTTGTAGATCGCCTGGATCGCGTGCACGGCCATGTAGATGGCGGCAAAGATCATGTACACCATCAAAATGGCGAAAAATAGCACAATCACAATGTAGAACTTCTCCGTGCCCTTGGGCTTGTTGCCGAAACTGAGCACAAACGTGGTCACGATCGACGCCAAGTAGAGCCAGAGAAATATCACCGAAAGCACGTTCCCCGGGGCGAAATTGAGGTCGGGCGAGCTGAGCGACGTGGTCAAGATCCGAAACACAAGGAAATACAGCCCGATCAGAAACCACGACACCACCAAGCTGATGAACTGGTAGACGAACTCAATGTGCAAGCACAACTTGCGCCCCACGCCGTGCGAAGACGTCCATATTTTCGGGAAGTGCACGAGCGAGTAGATGGCTGCAAAAAAGGACCCGTTCAACCAGCGCCGTCTTTGCAAAATAAACTCCGCCAACCCCTCGGGCACGTCCGTCTCGGCGCTTGCGGACTTGCAGTACCGAAGGAGCCACGAACAGCCTCTTTTCGCCACGAGCTCGTAGCACAAGATCCGGTCCTCGGCCAAGTACATGTTGGAGGTGAAAATGCCGGCCTCGTCTTTTAGTAAATTGCGCTTTAACTCGTACTCGTCGTCGTCCGGATCGAGCTCGCCGCTGCCGTGCAAAAACTCGCCCTTGAAGTACTTTTCGAGCGGGCCTTTCCCGTTGATATCGTTCTGGAGCGCAATGTACCGGTACGCGGAAAAAGCGCCCGGGAGCACGGAGATGAACCCAAACACCGACTCGGTGGGCTTGTCCAAGATGTTCGAGATCTTGTACTCGAAGTTCTGGCCGTATACGAGAGGGTTCGTGAGCATCTGCCGTTTTTTCAACGACGCCTTGATCTCGCCACATGCGCCGGCCACCTGCGGGTCGGTGTCAAACTCCTTCCACAAATGGTAGAGCGATTTGCCCGAGGGTTGTGTGCCGCAATCAAGAAGAACCACCACATTTGGCTCGAGCACCTGCGAAAGCGCCTCGAAGCACCAGCGGTGGGAGTTGATTTTCTTGGCGTTCTGCTCCTTGAGACAAAAGAGCATTTGCACGGGCACGGCCTTTTCCGTGGTGAGCTTGACGGTCTCTTCGACCGACAGAATCCCGACTCTTGTTGTATACTCGTAGAGATGCGCCTTGACCTTTTTGTCGTCGATCCGGGATTTCGCCAACCCTTCCTGGTACACGCCCAACGCGGCCAAAAGCGCCTGTGCCCGCTCGTTGATTTTCGCCCGCCCGTCGCTCACAATGCACACCACGATTTTCTTCCACGAGTCCTTGCCCCACACGGCGGAGCGGGTCCGGGACTCAAAGTGCTTGATGTTTTTGAACACGCCCTTGAGTGTTCGGGCCAAAAGAATGTCGTCCTCGTTGTACATGGTCACCACAATCATGAGTTCCGTCTGCCGTCTTACGGGGTAGTGGATCGGGCGCAAGATGTAGCCGTCCCGCCAGAAGTTCGACGGCCCGCACGTGACCGCCGTGTACCGCATGTACGAGAACTCCCGGCTGAGTCCTCCGTCTTTGGCCTGGGCCTGAAAATCCGGGAATTTCGAGAGCAATTCCGTGGCCACGGGGCAGTCGAGCACCAAGTGGCCGTTGTGTCCCGTGGCAATTCCTACACGGGGCTTTTCACGCACTTCTTCCTCTCCTGGCGGCACCGGGAGCGGGTCAAAAGGCGACCCGGGGCCGTCCTCGCCATATCTCACATTTTGGCCGGGCGATTCCGGCACGTGGATCGTCTGCAAATCGAAATGGTCGCCCTGGAACTCGTTGTAGTGGATGCCGCGATCGAACTCGCGCTCCTCCTCGTCGGTATCGTGCTGGTGGCGCACAAACGCCTGCTGAAAACCGTGCTCGTGGGGCTCATACCCTGGCTGCGCATACCCTGGCTGCGCATAGTGCTGGTTTGCGCCGGGGAAGTCGGCCATTTCGTAGTCGGCGGCAAACGGGTCGGCGCTCGGTCGGTCGTAGTTGTGCACGGGCTGTGGGTAATTTTGGGGCGCGCTGAAGATATCTTGGGGCCTGTTTCCCTCGTAGTAGCCCATGAAATTCTCGTCCAGATGTTGCGCTTCTGCTTCAGGATTGTAAGGCGCGTGCGGGTGCTGGAAAACAATCAGGGTGTCGCTTCGGTTTCTAGTGGGCGAGTAGTTGTACACGCCGTCGGTCTGGCCAGAATCGTCCATATGGTACGAGTCCTGAAACCTGCGGTTTCCGTCGGGGCGAGAGTACATTCTTGGCACTCTGCTACGCGCAGGCTATGATCTGCCGATCCGAAACGGGCCTGTACTGCGTGTGCTGCGTCAACAAGCAGCCTGGAAAAAGAAAGGGCGGAATTCGGCCGGAAAACGCACGCCTGGTGCTGCTGGGGAAACAATAGCGAACTGTGCTAGCGCAGGACTCGAGTCGCGTGGGGTGTGGGTTTGGAAATAGAGTGGCAAAAGCAGAGCGTGTTGCCAATTCCGCGGTTTCGCTGCTTCAACTGTGGGCCTTGATTCAAGGAATAGTATAGAGACTGCCAATAGCTAAGAGCTCTAAGTGGTGGAAATCGCTTGGCTTAAGAAGCGAGGGCCAAATCAGGAATTAACTACTTCGGGCCTGATGCA
>JAKUBE010000719.1:0-14485 GCA_030674755.1 Metschnikowia henanensis | reverse complement strand
CCGCCTTTACGCCATTGGGCAACAATATCGTCGGAAACTCTATCAAGTGATGGTCTTTTGTCAATAAAAGCGCAAGCGAAGCATCAAGCTTGCCAACGGTGAGGGAAACTTCGACCATTGAGTGTATAGTTTTAGGCTCAAAACGAGGCGTATCGGTGACGATCTCTTAAGCGTGCGCTGGTATCACTGTCGCACTTTAAGCTGTGGTGCACGGGTGTGTTCGAGCACCCGTACCCGCCGTGCCCCACACTTTTGGGGAGTTGATGACGAGCATTAAAAGTATCCAACTTTCGGAAAAATAAGTCAGCGGTCGCATCGGGGTATATACACACAATGTCCCGATAAGATCCACTATGGTCAAAATAGAGGACCGTGATCTAGGCGCTTGCCCTAGTATATGCCCATTGCCTGGAGATCCTCCTTAATCTCGTCAGGTGACGCCTTTCGGAGTAAGAGTTCCTCGACTGGAAAAGCATCGTCATCTAGTAGACTGTTCGTAACTGCCGACGGTATGCCGTGAAACTCTTTGAGACCGTCTAGAATGCCGAGCTGAGCATTTATGCAGTTGCGCTGATGCACCAACTCGACTATCGCGTTATGCTTCTGTGCCTTTTTGTTCACCACGCCGCTATCTTGATAATACTCTGCACTACTACCCCCAGAAACGAGCGGCATATTGAGTGCTTGCGGCGTCGAGGACGGTATAGCTGTGAAGTTGTAATCTGCCACGGCCAGGTCCAAGTAATTCCACTCCTTGTTAATCTTGTACCACGACGACGTGGTCTCCGTGATCATTTCATTTCTAGTGCCGGCTAGATTCTTCATGAAGTCTTGGTGGATGCTTGTTCGCGTTGCGATGGTCTCAGTGTTCACGCATTTTAAACTGTAGTTCAAGGTGGCGTTAGCCAATTTGATATTGTCCTGGTAAAACTGATTTACCTTAAAGTAGATCTGGAGAAGTTCGGGATGCGAGCCATCTAGGCATAGTTGCATTTCATGCTCGAGAAGACTGAGCTTGTCTCGGTATAGCTTGTCTCGAAGAAATGAAAAGTCATGCTCGATGGATATAAGCTCCTCGATCGCAGATTTTCGTTGCTCGTCTAGATCAACGTCATCTAGGATGAGTTTAGAGGCAGATGCATCCACGCTTTCTTCCTCTGCTTCTTCTTCCGCGTTCTCCTCGTCGACTTCTGCCTCTTCCTCTTCCTCCCCCTCTTCCTCTTCGTCTTCGTCGTCTTCGTTTTGCTCTTGCTTCACGACATCTTCGATATCTGCCGTGACACCTTCATCCACCTCTGCTTCTGAAGAAAGGGCGTCCTTATCACTCGAGGGCTGGTCTTCAGCAGTTTTTGCCAAGCTCGCCTGCTCGTCAGCGGCGGGTAAAGACGCGATTGGGGTGATGGCCGTGACTACTGCGTCGTCCGTGTGGTCAGAGATTGGTTCTGCTCCGTTCTCGATGATCTCCTTGACTACATTGGTCTCGGGCATTATCTCGACATCAAGCTTTGCATCTGTGTCGCCTATCGAATCACCGAGGGTGGCTTCCTCCGTCACCTTCCTCCGTTTTGTGGATTCAGAGCTGGACTCACTCGACAGGCCCTCGCGAGCTTCTTGCGAATCAACCTCGCTCATCATATCGAGCGATCTTTTGGACGTGGCGATGGGTTTGTTGTTCATCTCCGTGGAGGCCTGGGGTGTCGGGCTCTTCTTCCCTGAGCTGTTGAGGTCGATATTTGGTTTCTCTGGGGATGAGGTGTTGGACGGTGTTTTCGAGCTTTGTATTTCGTCGTCCTCCAGATCATCTGTGTCGAGCTCCTGCAAATTCGCCAAGTCAGAAAGCGCAGAGAGCCTTTGCAAGTCCGAGCCTCGGTCACCCAATCTGGAGTTTGGGTCTTCGCTGAGAAAGTCCATTTTGTCGGTTTCGGCCTCTGATTCGTCGTCGCCCAAGTCGCTGAGTTCGGAGCTCTCGTAACTATCTCTCGAATGAGCTCGCCTGTCGCCTAGTGAAGGTATTTCGAATGGAGGGGGAGACGTGCCGATGTCCGTAAGAGGGGAGTCTTTTGTTTGGTAGTGGTCGGACACCGACAGTGGGGATGGGGAATTGAGATACTTCAAGTTTTCTTCGGTGAGGACCGGGCTGTGGTGGAGATCTGCTGGGGCCGTGGTGGGATCGTGGGCTGGGTGTTGGTCCAGACCGGGCATTCTAGAAAACGGATGAGAACGAGAAAAATGAAAGGTGGTCCCGGGAAACGGCCCTTTTTCTCGGTTTATCTGGCAGGTTCAAAGCGCACAAGAACTCGGTGTAGAACTGTCAAAACAGATTCGGAGGATGCTTGCTGGCGGGCGAAATATGGATGCTTGATGTGTTGAAAGATAGGCCGAAGAGGCAGACGGTGGAGAGGCCTTGTGGTTGGAGAAGCCGGCGCACCCGTGCACCACGTCTCACAAGTGCAGGCCCGCAAGTGCAGGCACACAAGAAACCCCAAGCGGAATCTTACGCGCGGCGAGCGGCGCCCGGCGATATGCTGGCTCACGTGCCTTGGCGCGGGCCGCCCGTCAGGTGCCATTTTACGTTTTTGCCTAGGCCGCACTTTCGGCGCCTGGAGCTAGAGCCAGGGCCCAGCCTCCTTTTGTGATATAATCACCAGCGCTTGGGGCCAATTCAGCGTTGGATTGCAAATGAAGTGAGTTGGATATCGGAGACCTTGTAAACGAGAATTTACTTTTTGTATTCTCCGTTCCACTCTATTTCCCGCCACGTCGTATCTCTTTATTCCGGCTAGGCTCATAGATCATTGCGAGCCGCGGACTCATCTTTACCGCCAGCTTCTGAAGTTGCCTCCTCGAAAATACTGACCGCATTTCCAGCTCTTTGTTTTGGCTGTAAATTCAAATATTCCCTGCTCGAGCAAAACTTAATTGTTTTCACAATGAGCAACCCGCTTTCCTGGCGGTGAGTATAATTACACCATGTGAAGAGCCTGGATTATTAACGAAATTTCTTACCCTCGTTTCAGAGTTCTTCCCCCAAAGGGGCGATTAAGGGTCGAGTGTGGGGCATTAGCCGCTGACAACAAAGTCACGAAAGCAGCTTCATTCGAGGATGCTCACACGATAGCGTTATGTGCAGGCCATACTTACAACGACTAACAATCTATAAACAAAGCAATATTTCCAGAGCGTGCTATGAAAGTGCTGGCATTCAGTAATTTGACAGGCGACGTTGAGGGTGCGGAATATGGAAAAAACTCCAACGCGTGGAAGGGATGTGGTCCAAAATAGCGCGGGTGGCACATCCGTGCACCACACAAAAAGCGAGAAAGCGAAGCGATGAGATGAGGCACACCATCGAAGTGAAATTTATAACAACCTGATTCGTAATAACTTCTGGCATGTCTGCGTTCAGCTCCTTGTTTAGTGGCGCCAAGGTCGATGAGGTCGTCAGCGACTTGTTGAAAAAATTCGCCGGTCCCGTCGGAAGACAGGATGTCAAACCAAGAACAGTGATCGAGGTCCCTGAAGAAACAGTTCCCACGACCGTTTCGCCCGATTTGAGCCATTTAAGTGGTGATGCCGAGGCCGATGTTACTGAGGCTTCAGACGCAGTGGAGCCTCCCAAAAAGAAAAAAAAGCTGCTGAAGAGAAAGCGGGGAGAAGAGGAGGAAAACGAGGCATTGGAGGCAGAGTACTATGCGAAAGTCACGGAAGAGCCTGCTTCTCCTAAAGCGGATCTGAAAAAAGATGAAGCTGAGAGTGACGCCGAGGAGAATCCAGAAAAAGATAGCACGAAAGTCCCGCTGGACCGCAAACTGAGCAAGGCCAAGTCCCTCGACTTGAAGGCCGAAGAACTACAGAAGGCCGAGCGGACCGTTTTTGTCGGAAACGTGTCGAACAAAGTGGTCTCGTCCAAGACCACGTACAAGGAGTTCAAGCGGCTCCTCAAAAACATCGGCTCGGTCGAGTCGATCCGGTTCAGGTCGATCGCGTTCGACGAGGCGCTTCCTAGAAAAGTGGCATTCGCGAGGAAAACTCTCCACGACAGCAGAGACACGTTGAACGCATACGTCGTATTCAAAGAGAAGGAGGCGTCGTTGAAAGCGGCGGAAAAGCTCAATGCCACGTTGTTCGACCACAATCATATCCGGGTCGACCATGTGGCGCACCCGAGTCCCAAAGACAACAAAAGAACGATTTTCGTCGGGAACCTCGACTTTGAGGAGAAGGAAGAGACTCTCTGGAGATACTTCAACTCCAAGGTGGACGACGACGTGGAGTCCGTGAGGGTGGTGAGAGACGCCAAAACGAATATGGGCAAAGGCTTTGCCCTTGTGCAGTTCAAGGACACGTTGTCTGTGAACAAGGCGTTGCTTTTAAACGATAAGCCCATGGCCAGCGGCGAGGGGAAAAAGGCCAGGAAGCTCCGGGTCTCGCGTGCCAAGAGCAACGCCAAGCCCTCGGCCATCTCTCCCAACCACTTCGACAACATGAAGAAAGCCAGACAGCCAAAGGCCGCGTTGACCGACGACCAAAAGACCAAGATCGGGCGTGCCAGAAAGCTCTTAGGGAAGGCCGACAGAAGCAGTGCAGGCAAGATGGTTGCGGAAGGTGCGAGGGCCAGCAAGGGCCAGACGATTGCGGGGATCAAGGGCTTGAAAAGCGCCCAGGGCAGAGTGAAAAAGCCCAGAATCACAAAGAGATCGGCCCTGTTCAAAAAGGACAGAAAGAAGTTTGAGAACCTCAAATGATTGAGCGAGGGTATTACAGGTACACTACGCTACGGTGAAGGGTGCCTACGATGAGGTATGGTGGGGAGAAATGGCCGCTCACACTATAAGGAAGATCCGGCAATTATCTTCTTTGTGAAGCTGAAGCTTTGAATACCATGGCCTGTGGGTTGACGAAACGGGGGTACGTTCAATCGATCTGAGATTAGTAGTAGGAGCCCTGTACCCGTGTGGCTTGAGTTAATCACAGCCCGCGCGCGGAACCGGCCCCTTCAAAGGAACTTAAAAAGGATACGGAGCCCAGCCATCAGGTAAAAATAGAACCACGACGAAAATCTTGGGGTTTGAAGCCCAACGTAGAACTCATCCTGGCGGCATTACTATCATAATTCTGCAGATTCTCAAAATTCTACAGTCCCTCAAAAGCCTAATCGCTATCTTCGTGCCTCTCTTATCAGCTTCCCCATACTCGCGCGTGGTGCGTTATCGCTCAGTGACCCTGGTGGCCCCGGCCCATTGTGCAGGACAGAGCCGATAAAGAAAGGGTGTGGCTCGCCCCCTGGAGGGCTATAAAAAACAGGGACCTCGCTATTCTTAAGAGAAAATCATCAGCAGATTAAAATTCTTCCCCCTGAAAATCGACACTACGCTCTAAATTCTTCTCGAGCACAAAAGCACCCGATTTCACTGACCCTTGCTCATTATTGCCATTAGCTCGCTCTGGCCCGCGCAGTAAAGTGCGACACTATATAAATTGCCGCAAATTTCCCCCGCGAACGCGAGTCTCCCAGATATATTCTCTCCCCAATTTCACCACAATTGAGTGCGAATAATCAAATTTAAAAATCCAGTCCACATTGAGAATACCATTGAAAATACCATTGAAAATACCATTGAAAATACCATTGAAAATACCATTGAATATGGGTGTGTCTCCTTCCAAAGAGGCGCCACGTGTCTCGCGGGTCTCCGAGGAGATTTTCGACGAAAAGGCCGACGCCCGGCAGTTGGCCCACTTAGTAGACGGCTTGAGCATCGAGGCCTCGGATTCTTCAAGCGCAATCACCGCCAGCAACTTGGCGGCGTGGGAGACGAAATTGTTGCAGGACCCGAAAAACCGATTGGCGCAGAACGCGTTGGCGAAAAACGATATAGTGGACGTGGTCGCCGCCAGCAGCTCGGCGTTGGCATTGAAAGACCGGTACTTTTTCAACGTGGAGGTCGAGACCATTGGATCGCCGTCTTTTTTGAACAACCAGAAATCGTCCGGCCGGTGCTGGATCTTCGCCACCTGCAACGTGTTGCGGGCGCACGTGATCAAGAACTATGCGTTGCAGCCGGACCGGTTCCAGTTGTCGCAGAGCTATCTCTTTTTCTACGACAAGTTGGAGAAGGCCAACTTCTTTTTGGAAAACATCCTCGACACCGCGGCCGACCCCGTGGACTCGCGGCTCTTGCAGTTTTTGTTTGCGGGCTCCGTGGGCGACGGCGGCCAGTGGGACATGATCGTCAACATCATCGAAAAGTATGGCGTGGTGCCGAACGAGGTGTTTCCCGATAACGCTCAGGCCACAAACACGTCCAAATTGAACTATCTCTTGACGGACAAGTTGCGCGAGTACGCGTTGGTGTTGCGCCGCTTGGTGCACAAAAACACCCCGAGGGCCGAGCTCTTGGCGGTGAAAACCGCCATGAACAGACAGGTGTATGACATCATCGCGTTGTCGTTGGGCACGCCTCCCAAACCGGACGATCTGTTCAAATGGGAGTTTCTCGACAAAAACGGCAAGTACCACGTCTACGACACGTCGCCGCTCGACTTCTACCGCAGCCACACGGGCTACGACGTGTCCAAGAGGTTCTCGTTGATCCACGACCCGCGAAACCCCTACTATTCGGTGTACACCGTGGACCGGTTGAACAACGTGGCCGGCGGCAAGCCCATCGAGTACGTGAACTTGGAGTTGGGCGCGATCAAGAAAACCGCGATCGCCATGCTCAAGAACAACGAGCCGATTTTCTTTGGTTCGGACGTGGGCAAGTTCAACGACCGCACTACGGGAATTTTGGACACCAACGCTTACGACTACGAGCTTGCGTTCAACACGTCGATGAAACTCACCAAGCTGGAGAGGTTGCAAACAGGCTCCTCGGCCATGACCCATGCCATGGTGATCACGGGAGTGCATTTGGATCCTACCACCGGATGTCCTGAGCGGTGGAAGATCGAAAACTCTTGGGGAGACGCCGTAGGCGATAAGGGGTACTTTGTGATGACCGACGCGTGGTTTGACGAGTACGTGTTCCAGATCGTCACCAGTAAGAAATATGTGGACAAGCCGGTGTACGACTTGTGGAAGAAGAAGGAGTATAAGCACCTCCCATTCTACGACCCCATGGGTGCGTTGGCGTGAAGTTTCTGATCGCCTTTTTTAAGTAGTACTACTGGTATTGGTATTAATGGTATTAGTGTTATTGGTATTGGTATTACTGGTATTAGTATTATTGGTATTGGTGTGAGGTCTCTGGTATTTGTTTGAGACCAAGAGCGGGGGCACATCACACTAGGGTGTATGCTCTTACCTATTCAGTTCCGTTAATCTAGCCTCCGTCACTATTGAGCTTGAGGTGATTGTTCTTTTGATCTAGAGGGAGCCATTTCGGTGCCAAGCCTTGACAAAGACCTTGGTATCCTTATTTCGAGAGCTAGCCTCGTCGCTATAAGGTTCTGGATCTTCCAGAGTCCAGTTCTGTTTCTTATGATTGCCTTTAAAGGTTTTGCGCCAAGGAAACTGCGCTATTTGACTATTCCTGGACTGTTCGAGCCCTGTGGGACTCAGATTCAGGAATTCCAAATAGGGCTCGTTGCCCGCTTGATCTCAGATGTTTTTAGTTTATTCTCAACCATTCATTCTATTCTACCATTCTTTGGCTATGAATATATTCCCTTTCGATTCAGTACCTCACATTCTACGCGAGGACTATTATTATTGATATTATTGGTATTGGTGCTCTTGTTATTGGTACTTTTAGTACAAGTGCTCTTGATATTAATGCTCTTGGTAAAGCTCTCTTGATCTTTGTGCTCTTGATGTAGGTGCTTCTGATATTAGTGCTCTTGATATTAGAGCTTTTGATATCAGCGCTCTTGGTATCGGTGCTCTTGGATAAGTGCTTCTTATATTACTGCTCCTGATATTGGTGCTCTTCATGTTAGTGCTCTTCATACTAAGACTTGGGCCACTGGTGGCCTCTGTGATCTTAGATCTTGTCTCGTGAATCTACTGCTAACTTATACGAAAGCCACCAAATTCTCTGCGAGCTTTCTCCTAAACGCGGGCCAGTCCGTGATGTTTTCGTCGCCGTTTGTGATCCCAATATTGAGCCCGCCTTTCGCTGTGGACGAGACCGTCATGTGATGCGTACCTAATAAAGCCCCGGCAGATGGTGCAAATAATATATCCTCAATGACAAACTTCTTGGGATCTTCGTACTCAAGTAACTTCACGTGGCCCAAATTCGTGGACGAGAGAAACAAGTCATCCTTCTCTTTTCCAAGTCTATGGTCCATATAGTTTTCTGCCGTCATCGTCTGCGCAAGATAATACTGCTTGATCCAGTCCTCGCTGTTGACCTTCAAATGGAGAAAATCGTGGTATTTTCTCACTGCATCCCACGAGAAACTGGTTCCAGGCGGAAGGAGAAAAGTGGCTGCATAAGTATAGAGCCCATCGTCGAAACGGCCCTCGTTTCCAAGATAGGTATTATGCGAACTAAGCGCCTCATACCGGTTTCGGAAACTCGCCGCCACGCTCGTCTTCCAGTTTTTGTGGCTATACAATTCCGGATACATCTCGTTCACGGTGTGTGCATAAACCAAAAGAAGGAAGCTCTGGAGTTTCACGCTGTGGGCCCTACATTTCTGGAGCATTCTGGCCAAGGTTTGCGGGCCGAAATTTAAAAAGCTCGGCGTCGTGTAGTTAAGCCGTGAGTTTTTGCCAATGATACTTTGGCCATCGAAAAAGCGCTCGGCCAGAAACGGTTCCGGCACCCGGTCGACGAAAAACAGCTGAAATCGTTTCTTTTCAAGCACGTTCGGGATCACCGCGGGCCAATACGCGATCACCAGTTTTAGGCCATAATACACGAGCTGGGTGGTGACGTTCGGCCGGTAATCTATGCGCTCGAAAAAGCACGGTGAAATCTTGTTTCTTAGTAAAGGCAAGTCCTTTGCAAGGCTGAACAAAACCTCCAGCTGCTCACCTTTACCAACAGAATTGAGTCCCTCTACAAAATCCTTCAAATACGCCACCACAGAGCCTCCGTCGGTGAAGCAATGTGCGCTTTGGAAAGTGAGCCAGCGTGTTTTCTCATAGTAGACTAGCCTCCATAAAGCGCGGTGCTCACGGTGACTACTTATAAACGACGCGTCGGTGAGAATCCGGGTATTTGCGCCTTCCTCCTTGAAACACGTCTCTGTTTCCGTATCAACCACAAACACGTCTTTGAATAGAATCTCGTCTACTGGCACAAACTTGGGAGTGGGCCCGTGCTCGGAAACACGTGACGCGAGCAATGGGTATTTCAACACCAACAGTCTTAGGGACCCAAACGCCTCTGCATCGCTGATTCTGCGGTTGACTTTTGCAGAAATGCTCACGCAGTTAAAAATTTCATTTTTTTCACAGTAGTAGAGGATATTCTCGAGAAAGTCCGTTTCTCTGGTCAAGTCTTGAACTGAGATCGCCATGGTCACCTCTGGGTCTGTGCAGGCAGGGTAGTTGGCTGGGTGAGCTTATACAAGAGTCCTGAAGAAGAGGAAAAGTATGGGAATGTTCAAAATCAAGGATACAGAAATGAGACAAAGGGAAATCGCGGAAATTCGCCTTGCTAAAGGGCCTCCGCTCGTATTTACTTTTAAACTTTCGACCATCTCCTTGGCCTCTAGCTACGCCTGGATATGGGCAGGTTTAGCCCGGCCAATTTCTTATGTACAAGCCGGGCGGCGATTTCTGCAACGAGACGCGTCCGCGATCTTGTTTCTCATATATTGGGGTCAAGAAACATCAGCAAAGGAATCTAGTGTTTTTGGAAGTTTGTTTCTTAATGTTTGCATCTTACGTTATTTCCAAGTCCAACGATAGCTTTTGTAAGACTATTCTTATTCCCTTGTGATTACGAGAAGAGTATCGCAGATTTCTGTGTGAGTGCGTGCCTCCGCTCAGAAACGAATCGTAATTTTTTTCCGAATCAGCCCCTAACTCCGAACGTCTCCCACAAAGGAAAACCCCTTTTCTTATCTCCCTGTGGTAGCTCAATCTGTTTATTAAAACTTGATTGTTTGAGTGACTCTCAGTAAGCAGGTTATTTATAGATATTCTTTAGACAGCAGACCGAAAAGCACACCGATTTCAACTGGAAGGTGCCACTTCCTTCAAATTTTTTGTGAGAATTTCGTGAATCAAGTTGCTTGCCAATCCCGCGACTAGAGCACAGTAGAGTCTTTATCTAATGAAGCCGATATGTTATGAACTGTGGAATAGAAATATATATTTGTTGATGACTCGTCCACTTTAAAGCAGAGGGAATAATAAAGTGGACTCATCCCAGTAGAAATTTCTTATCTTGCCCCTTTATTAGCCTAGCTTTCTCGTTTAGGCTGAGCTGATCATTGCATTGCGTAACATAACTGATCAAGCTGCCATCAAGAAAAGTGTTCTTTTGATCATCAGACTTCAAACTCAGCTTGATGCAGCGAAGGACTCTGTTTCTTATTTTTCTTTTCTCCAAGATTTGGGTAGACTAAGAAGCTGGGTGGTTTATTTACATTGTAAGACGGAGCACCGCGAGTTGTTATTAATTAAAAATCTTAAACTAGTTGGCAAAATTCGAGGAGCGACAAAGACCAAAAATTGAAAGCTACTTATGGAGATCGTCAATTTAAAAAATAGGCCCCGACTTCAAGAACTGAAGATTTTCCAACGCCGCTTGAAACGGAATGCTTTCAGTCTTTTTCCTCAAACTCCTTAGCTGCGAAACACACGACGCACCGGAACTAAATGCTTTTACTTGCGACTGACTCACGAGCTGATTTAAGTCCGAAGACCATTCACAAAAAAGAAGAAAAAGAGATCAGCATTGACTTTTATTCTAATATGGAAGGTCCCTAGCGTTTTATATGATGGCTATAGAGCGTTAATATTGGAATGAAACTTCCACTCCAGCCAAAGCAGTTCTGTTCGTTCCGTTGTGCGAGGCTCAAATAAAAGTGAAGGCCAAATATTTCAGCGGTTGTGTTCACCTTTTATAGCTTTTCTCAGCAAGGCAAATGTTTAGAGACCAAAAGCCAATCCTTCAATAACGGATTTAATTTCATGAGTTTCTACATTGGTATTCTTCGAGGCAGCCGCGCTGATACTGAGTCTGAGCCTCGACTGGGTAGATCATTAATAAAAGGACTGCCCATTTACAGAGTTGGCATGAATACACCTGAGCGTTTTTTTGTTCTGACCCTTTTAACTAATCTGATGCCTGCTTTGCTTCATTGCAGGATGGTTGTCGCCAAAAATCACACAAAGCTTACTAAGCTTAAGGGGCTCTGATCCCAGCCTTTGTTTCGTTGAATCCGGGTCTCTTGAACGTAGAAAGTGTTCCCTCAAGAGCTGAACAGATATTTAGCATTCAAGTGAGTGATGAGCAACGGCTGCTTATTTCTCTTCCACTTTTTCACGAGTGCTTTTGATTCTGCGCTCCCAGGCTTCAAGTGCCACAAACATTCGAAGTCTCTGGTAATCTTGTGGGGGTCCAGACGCTTTAAGTATGCGTTTTTGAAGCTGAATCTGATGCTTCTCTTCGTGAAAGCCTTCAACCGGGCCTGGAAGTATAAAGGGACGAAATCGTGTTTGGTGTTTGGACTCTGGTGCTTTTGCAATCTGTTCAAATTCAAGTTCCGCCATTCCTGCTTCAATATCACAAAGCAGCTGAAATCGAGGGGCTTCAACTGACACGGTGAGCATAGGGTCAAATTGAGAAAAATGATTTTGTGCTGCTCACAAACCTCCTGGAGCTCCTTGGTACAAACTTGGCGGCCATCGAAAACCAATAACACGTATTCGCCTTCACGATTTGCAGCACGCGGAACAAAGATCCTCGTGAGCCACCTGAACAAAAACTCATCGTATTTGCAGCCTTCTGGGCTCGCGCCTTCTGGACTTGCATCATATAGCCAGTCGCTAGTAGACAATCCTGTGTCGAACCAAGAACCCATGACTTTCTGGCCCTTGAAAATCAAATAAGGACACATTGACGTGCCTTTCGTGTTTATACACTCAAGCGTGGTGACCCACTCTTCAGTATTTATGGATGAGGGGTATTTTTGGGTATTGATGCTGGTGACCGGTGTGGTTTTTACTTGCTCATTGAGCCGGAAGCTTGTTTCTCCAAGCCTATACACATCGTCTGAGCGGATATTGTATTTTTTTAATGTACTGTGGACTTGCTCACGCCACGCATCAGCTTGGTGTTTTCTTTGAAATTCATAGTCCTTATCGTCAAGACTATTCCCATGGGTGTATTTTAGTTCTGGGTTCCGTCCAATAAAGCCCTCGAACCAAGTCTCGGAAATCTGGGCGCATGACTTTTCGTCGTTGTCTCTGAAAATAATACTAGCGAACTCGTTAATTCTGTTTCTATCAAATGTTATATGCGCTGCAGCTTGTTTTATTAGGTAGTTTCTCAGAACAGTCTCTTGGTTATCACTAAGTTTATTGCGGCCATGTCTCAGACTGCTTTTATTAGGTGCACCCTTTAGTGCGGAAGAAGAAGCAGATCTCTTGGTTATTTTTTGCAGCACAACCTTCCTTGTGTGGTATCTTGGCTTTTTCTGTTTCGATGCTTTCAACTCGGTCTGATGGAGCTTTGGTTTGGGAATCTTCTCTATATTTTCTCTATATGTTCCAGTCCCATTTCTTTCGCACCCATAACATTATATATTGCAGGAGGGTCACAGGAACGTAGGGTGCTTTCTGAGAAATCGTCGCCTGAAGAGGAA
This sequence comes from Metschnikowia henanensis, assembly GCA_030674755.1. NCBI lineage: Eukaryota > Fungi > Ascomycota > Pichiomycetes > Serinales > Metschnikowiaceae > Metschnikowia > Metschnikowia henanensis. Next base: position 1,711 of record JAKUBE010000719.1, on the reverse strand, counting down.
GGCTGCTTTTGCAAGTCATGATTGGCGTGTTTGTGTGATTTTGAACCAAGTCATCAAAAAATTTGGCGTCTGACCGCAGAGTCGATCCAGAAAAATTGGGGCTATGTGGGGACGTTGTATTATCAGCAGAATCTCCACAGATAGGTGTTGACTGATTTTCCATGGCAGGATGAGGTGAAAACAAGTGACTCTTTGTGATGTGATTTTGGGGAGCCGAACACCTTTGAACTAGATATACTGATTTTTCGGGCTAAACTGACAAAGAAGAATGGTAGAGACGGGTAAAAGCGGGCCATTCATCACAATGTGCCAACGCGCCGTTTTCCTACCCGTGAGATTTGCAGCAAAAGACCCGATTCGGATGCACTAATAGAGAGGGAGTGCACATAGGGCGGTGTATGACTCCCATCGTATGGGTCCTTTTTCTGTGTATATACGAGAAAGACTTGAAATAGTAGAACCTGGAGTAAATGACGCTGCGAAAAAACTGTTATGAAAGTCAAAAAATTGAGTACCAAGCTTGGTGATGGAGTCACGGCACAGTATATAACGCGATTCCTAATCTGGCTGCGCACCCAGTCTTGCCGCGCAATTGACGCGTCTTTTTTTTTTTGTACTTGTTTACATTTTGAAGCCGTGGAAAATGCCCAAGAAAAGCTTAGAATTCAAAATAAAACCGAGCTAAATACAGAAGCTGAATACAACTTGCTATTCATGCATTTAAAAACCAGATCGTATACCTCATTTCGGAAATCAGCGAAGCTATGCGGTGAAAGGAATCTACGTTGCAAAGTCGGAGCCAAGTCAGAAAATTACGCTAATCGCGGCAAATTGACAAACGTTGAAGAGGATTAATCACGTGAATGAATGTATGACATGAAGTATCTTGGGCTTGCGCCACAGAAGCTTCACACCCGGAATATGGCCGATGGAATTCTTACTGGCCGCGAAAACACACCACCTAATACAGTCGGTAATAAGTGAGTCGACAACTTCATAGCTCGAAGGGGAGATCTTAGAGTCCGACTTTTAAAATAAAATCTCAAACCTGTAACATCTTAATTATCTTGAAGGCCAGTGGAATATGGCCCTTGGATCCAGATGACGTGATTTAGAAGCTTGATGTTTGTGTTCACACGCCACCAGGATCTTCCGTTTTCGAAGATGCTGAACTGGGCAGAATATCAAAGAATTGCACAGGCATCAGACTATCATCGACAAGTTATTTGCAAGTGGAGACGCCAATTCGAGAGAGCTACAAAGGAGATACCATCAGAGTATCAAAGCAAACGAAAGCGTAAAACTGGCGCGACTGGTCAAGGAAAAGAGCGATTCGCGCAAAGCCAACGGTAAGCTGCAGAAAAGGAAAATCAAGTCTAGGAACAGAAAGAAAACAGGAAGGTACCTCTCGTTTGAACAAGCGCTGCCCTTGAAAAATATACCACGCGTGGCTCCCGAGAATTAATTTTATCAAGAATTTTGCAGCCGCTTACTACCCGACACAATGACTTGTGAATTTTACCCAAGTTGGCGCAGCAATCACTCTACTTATACTAAAGACAATTTTACCCTTAATAATAATGAATATTCCGAATGTGGCAAGTGAACTGTTGATAAGAGAGCGAGGTGCTCGAAAGCGGCAAGACTGGGTGCAAAGAACCCACTCAATTACCAGTCACAATTTGACGCCCCTTCTGGTTACATACAGGCT
>JAKUBE010000718.1:0-14501 GCA_030674755.1 Metschnikowia henanensis | reverse complement strand
GTCACAAGAGCAGGTGGCATTTTCGGTGTCATTACTGCATTCATTGCTTTTTACAACGCCTTTGCTGGTACGGCCAGTAGCAAGAACTCTTACATCACAGCGAGCCCTGTGAGATTGCCTTGGGTCAAGTAGTTATGACTCTGGGCCAAAAACCTAACGGCCTTATACTTTTTTTTTCAGAGAAACACATCATTGTGGTGCTTCTGATGGCGCAAACCACTCAAACCTTGTGCCCAGTATCATAGGGTCGATATGGACACGAGATACGCTTTATTTAACGAGAAACAATGTACGAACCTAACAAACGAGAAAATTGAAAGAATAAAAAGAAGAAGGAAAGAATGAATGAATGAAACTGAGCAGGCGCTGCTGAGGTGTTTGCAGCCGTAGTTTGCAGCCGTGGTTTAATTGAAGTCGTAGATGTCCATTTCTCATGCTTCCAAAAGAGCGTCGTGAGACCCTATTGGCTCAAAAAGTCACAAGTGAGTGAAGCGTGAAAATGAAGGTACACTTTGACAAATACGATTAAGTTGACTTGGACCGCGTTCATTACTTTTGATGTTTCAAAATGCCATTTGAGGTTACATCCGGTTTTTTCGAACTTTTACTCTCTTTCCTTTTCCAAATTATTTTGTATATGTTGTTGGGAGCGCGGAATCCGACTCATCTCGCATTTCAAATAACAATAAAATTGTGGTGTCTTTAATACTAAAGTATCTGGTTCTCGGTTACAACATTCGTAACCCAATCTAATTGCCAAGCTACGAGATTTCCCAACGAAATAAGCGAATTCGTGATATACTGTTGGAGCCAATACTTGCACGTTGTGGACTCGTATTATGAGCCGCATTGCCTGATGGCCCTCGCGCCCATTTTATTACACCCACGTGCGAACAAATGTTTCCGCCTGCACTTAGATTAGCCCGATGGAAGATCCTAAGGGCTTAAAGTAGTGTCGAGTTAGTTTGAACTATTCCCGACTTTTTCAATCTAGATCCCATTCTTCCATATCCATGTCTGCCAATAAGAGAATTGCGTTGCCCGCCCGCGTGGAGCCTAAGGTGTTCTTTGCCAACGAAAGAACGTTTTTGTCCTGGCTCAATTTCACCGTTATCTTGGGATCGTTGGGTGTGGGTCTTTTGAACTTTGGCGACCAGGTCGGCAGAATCAGTGCGGGTCTTTTCACTTTTATTGCCATGTTGACCATGGTGTACGCATTGATCACCTACCATTGGAGAGCCAAGGCCATTCGTTTGAGAGGGTCAGGGCCTTATGATGATCGTTTTGGACCCACCATGTTGTGTGTTTTCCTTTTGGTCGCGGTTGTGGTCAACTTCATTTTGCGTATAAGATCATGAGCGAGCAAGCATGGCCAGGAGTCATATTATTGACTCTGTGGGAGATTCTGGGGAAAATCGGGCGGGGAGTATCATGTCTCGAGCCATTTTCCAGGAGACTGTATAATAATAAACAACCGTTTAGATAATGGGGATTTTGATCGGTTCCTGCTTCTGTTGAAAACGTTTATTCTATTAAACTGGAAATAATGATTACTGCATTTATCGGTTTCCTCAAATATGAGGGCTCTGCCCTTAATCGAGTCAGCAAAATACTCTAGTCTCAGCTGTAGTAAGTGCGCTTGAGATGGCGATACCTCTTTAGAAAATAGAGCGCCTCCAATTCTACGGTTAGTACATTCCCGAACGATGACTAAAAATCAATATTCAAGTCAGCTCTTCCTCCAAACTACATACCTTTGACGATGTACTCGCCTTTTTTGAGGGCCCGGTCCATATCTTCAGTATGCCTGACTTCAGTATTTCGAAACGCCTTCTTCACCTGCTGCACTAGCTTCACATAGCCGCCGGACTCCGAAGGGTACTCTTTGCCCATGTATACAAGTTGCTTGAAGAGCAGGCGGACCCGCGGATCCATGTTTAGGCAAATTAAGAGTAAATCAGCAGACTGGCATATGTCGTTTGGTTTTGGCCCTAGGCCCTGAAGACGGCCGGCACGCAGACTGGCGCGGCACTTGCGGCGTGGGCCTAGTACTAGAAGGTTTATCGATTATTAGTGTCCACTAAAAACGGCACGCTATCTCCAAAAAAATGTATTCAAAATCGAGATTTGTCTTTATCAGAGCGTTAGCACTAATGAATGCAATTTCGTGCTTTGCGGTGAAGCTGGTGTGATTTATGAGCCTATTCACAAGATCAGCTCCTAAGAACCCTATAGTGGGGCTCGCTCCAGCAAAGCCAGGGTAATACCTCCAAAAGCCCAATCCAGCAAGCCGTGCCAATCGTACAAAATTCCACCGAGCCTCTCTCATCGAAATTGCAGACCAGCATTATCCCAAATCTGGAGCTAAGCCAAACAAAAAATAAGCCATTCACTATAATCAGCTCCCCTTATTCTCGTGTCTGTCTTCTCCAGCCCCAGATCTTAGCATGCGCGGACAGGGCCAGGCCCAAGCACAGGGCCGAGACATGAGGCTGGCATTAGGGCCACGACCCAATCCACGACTCGGAACTCTGTCTCGATTTCCACCAAACTTTCCACACTTTTCACGCTTTCCGCACAAAAAAACCCGCCAAAAACTCGTGAAAATGTCTCTGTCATCGTCGGAGACCGCCGTGCATGCTTCGCCGCCCCGCGTAGCATACATGTTTCTCGCCCAATTCGACCCAAAACAGGGGTACAAGATGGTGTGGGGCAGCGACGAAAACAGCGTGGATTTTGCCGGCCTAGAATACAAAGCGCTTCCCTCGGGAGTGCACGAATACCAGGCCACGAGTATATTCATGGCCCACGAGGCCCGCGGCAAGCTCTACTATGGCTCTGCTCGATTCAGACAGGCGAATCTCAATGCTGACGGAGGCATGGACCGCCAACTAGTGAAAATGTACTCCTTGGGTATTTTGGTCGAGCCGTTGACGGGCCAGTACTGGAAACCGCACGAGTTTTCGGCCGTTGGGTGGGAGCACTTTGGCGTGCTTGACCAGGCGCTCCAAAACTACCTCAAAACAAGCGATTTGGCCGTGCTTTCGCTGGTGTACCAAACGCTTTCAGGCGCAGACTTGCTGGCCGAGTCCTTGCGCCTGTCCCCCGCTTGCAACGCGGACCACCCGCTCATGAAACTCCCGATGATTCTTTCGACGGTGGGCCCGCTTGTTTTCCCGTTATTTAAAGCAGCGTTGCTTCGAAAGGAGATTCTTATATTCAACCATTCGTCACAAGCATCTGCTGAATTAGTACTGGAACCGTCGCCCCGCGGGCCTGCTGCGTGTGGCGCATTGGCGTACTTGCTCTCGCTCATCAGCGTGATTCCGAAAACCGTTCAGTTTGAGCGCTTGAGCAAGAATCAGACCGACAATGTAACGTCACAGTATTCCCAGCCTTTGTACACAGTGGGGCTCCAGGATATGGGCACTGCCTTCCTTTCGCACTACCCGGGATTCATTGCCAGCACCAGCGACGAGATTCTCAAGTACCAGAAACAGTTATACGACGTTGCAGTGGTGATGCCGTCCTCTGAACATGGCACGTGCCAGGTGTTCGCCAGCGATAAACTAGACGAGCCAATCAGGGCCACGTATAACGACTACGGGATGTTTCTCAAAGTTTACAAACGCCTCCCGTACACCAGCGAGTGTCGCCAACCGCTGGCCGGAGACGACCAGGCTTCCATCAACACCTCGAGCTCGATTTTCAGTGCCCTCAGATTGGGCCATTTCGGCGAGAATCGAGCAGAAAAGTTTCTGCAAGAGCCCACATGGTGGATCGCCGAGGCCACCTCGCCCATGTCCTGGCGAGAATACATCTGGCAGGCGTTTTCGTGGTTTGCCAGTGCCGGATCTACAGAGCGCAAGGCGGGGAAGGTCAATCTAGAAATGGCGGAAACGACCGACGAGGCCAGTAGCGCAAGGACAGAGTTGGTACAGCTCACTGCGATCGTAGGACACTTCCACAAGCTCACGAAAAAGTGGTTCTATATCATCGAAGAGATCATCGAGGAATCTCACGGGAATGTGCCCAAGAGCCCGCGTGAAAAGGTCACTTTGGAGCTCACTCCGCAGGATATCGAGGATATGGAATTGGACCCGTACTCGAGCCAAGACTTGCACTTTGTGCGCGAGTTTGTCTTGACATATTGGGGCGCTATTGTTGACGAGGTCGAGATAGGCTTGGGGCTCCATAATTTCATGTGCTGAAGATTTTCGTGGAGATTCTTTGAACAGTGGAATTCTATTGTTACACCTGGAATCAACTCACTGGAATTTGCCATTGACATGGACTCAATTCCATTGCAGAAGCGCACATCTTCGGGCCTACTTGAGCGTGTGTCTGAGCGACCTTAATTATCAAATTCGCCAAGGCACTGGCAATAGCAGAGCCGCGCGGGTATTGATAAGTTTCTGAGGACCTTCCGAGGAACTTCCGAGGAATCTTGCCAACCGTGAAGGAAAGACGATAGAGGTCAAGTTGGGTTTAATACTACCACCCAATATGCACACCCGGCACCAATTTAAGCCTGACGGTTCTGATTATTGCATCCCCTCGATTTATCAGAGTCAAAAATTCAAGCGGATGCGACTCTCACGCCGAGCTCATCATAACCTTCGGCCCCTGATCCATAAATCATTTCTACATGGTTTGCAGCTGCGAGCACAGCATAAGACAATAGCGCTCTGTACAGACTAGCCGATTGGCGGCCCGAGCCCAAGCAGCTGGCTGTGATTATTCCTGCAAGAAACCGAGACCTGGTATTTTGCAAATACATACGAAGTGTAGAAACAACATCCAAAGCTTGCTTTTCCTTTCTCCCCTATTTATCATGTATCACGCGGTTTGTGTCCGCCGTTCTCTTTCTTTCCTTCTTGCCATAACTGGTCGTGGCTTGGCGTCCCCGTCTAGCCCACCGTGTCCTGCACATGAGCACCGGCGCGGCCGAACAAGGGAACCTCAATCAAAAACCCACACAATCAACCCACAGGTTTATACGTCACCGAATCGTCTTTGGGCAAACTTGGTGCAACGGATCCCAGTAGGAAAGAAACCTCTCGCTCGGGAATTTTCTTGTGATTTCTGTCGTGTCTGCTTGTTTTTCTGTCTTTATTTTCTTCCTTGGAAATTCTGCAACTGCCGTGAAACTGGTGTGGATTTCATAGCCGTGTCTGCCACAGGATATAAAAACATCACCAGAAGCTAAAGCGGCGCAGTTATTCTTCGTTGAATTTTGTCCCTGGTCGCGCTTCGAGCAAGAAATCCTAGGAAGCTCGGAAACTTCTGCTCTTCGGAAGCCTGTTGTGGCAAATATATCCACAACTGCGTGACGTGGTCGGCGGCATTTAGCTGGAACTTTTATTGCCAGTTTCCTCGAAACCGGAAGTGCTGCGATACTCCAAACCAGGGGCATTATTGACTGCGAGTCTTTTGAGAAAAAACCGCGCCGTCACCCAAAACCCCAGCCCATTATGAAGAGCCAGACCGCTCGTGGGGGGAAACAAAACACCTTCTCGGGAAGCGCCGTGGGCACCCACCAAAACTCGTACCAGGGGTTTTCGGGCCAGCGGAAGCCCTCTGTCAAATCTGCAGGCTCAAACACAAACACTGCCTCTGCTATGGAGTCCCACAACCGGGTGATTGCGTTGCTTGCAAACGCTGCAGGAAAAACCGCCGTTGCCACCGTGAGTTCCGGCGCAAAATACAGAGGCGTTTTGCTGTCGCTTAACATTGGGCCCTCCGGCGAGGAGGCGCTCTCGATTGTGTTGTTGAAGCCCATGCTCGTGTCGAAGCTGTTGATAAATGAGAAAACCAACATCGACCTGAAGTTGCCTGCGAAGTTGGTGATTGAATCGAAGGACTTGATCGATATTGAACTTGCGCTTGGCGAGGCCGGAAAGTCTGCTGAACACGCCCAGCCCACTGAATCCTCTGAGTTTGCCGTCTCTTCCGAGACAAAGGAAAAGACAGAACCAAAGGAAAAGACAGAGGCCAAGGAAAAGACAGAGGCCAAGGCAAAGACACAGCCAAAGGAAAAGACCCCCGATCTAGTTGTGGAGGCGCAAACCGGCACGACCACGGAAACCACCATTCCGTCCAAACCCAAGCAATCCTCGCCAATTCCAGTGGGGTTCAAGACCGACCGGGATATTTCTGCGGGCTTCAGCTCGAGAGAACGCGAGCTCCAGAGATGGGTGCCTGACGAAAACACGCCCGAGTTGACGTTGGAAAGCGACTCGGGCGGCGCATGGGACCAGTTCAAAGTCAACGAAGAGCGGTTTGGCGTCGAGTCCTCGTACGACGAGCACTTGTACACCACGAAAATCAACACCAAGGCCAAGGACTACGCGGACCGGGTGCGGCGAGCCGAGAAATTGGCCAGAGAAATCGAAGGCCTGGCTTCTGCCGACCAGCACGTTTTGGAAGAAAGAGGCGTCGTTGTGGACGATAGCGGGTTAGACGAAGAGGACAAGTATTCGGGCGTGATCCAGGATTCTGGCGTCGACACGCGCGGCAACGAGTTGATGGCGGCGCTCCGAAACGCGAGCATTTCCAACGAGCTGGTGCCGGTTTTCACGGGAGAAGGGAAGTACACCACGCCCAGACAGCGGGCTGCGCAATACCATAACGACCCGGCGATTGTCTCGAGCTCCGCCACACGCAAAGCAGGCGCTTCTGAGAAGCAACAGGGCATGAACGAAAAGACACAGGGCGGTGTCGAAAAGCAACAGGCAGGAGGCTCCAAGCAAAGCCCATTGTCGATTCCGCCCAAACCACAAGTTGCAGAGAAGCAAGCGGGGAAATCAGTGGAGAAGCCAGCGGGGAAATCAGTGGAGAAGCCAGCGGGAGAAGCGTTCCGGTTGAATGCCCAGAGCGAGTTCAACGCGTTGCGCGAGTTCTCCGCCAACTTTAAGATCCCCCACAAAATCCCCAACGACCTCTTGCCGATCCTCGCCAAGGATAAGCTCAAGCAGGACGAGATCTTGAGAAAACAGGAGGCCAACAAGAAAGGAGCGCACCCGGATCTGGTATCGCCCTCCGTTCCGCCTGCCCAGTCTCAGGCGCCTTCGTCTACCCAAAGCCCCTCGGTTCCAAAACCAGCTGCTGCACCAGGCACATCTGAGCAGAAACGGCCGGCCCCCAAGTTCAAGTTGAACCCCAAGGCCGCGGCGTTCACGCCCTCCAAACCGCCGCAAATGTCGCCTATTCCGCCCAAGGCCAGCTTCCAAAGATCGTCCAACAACTCGTCTCCTCGCATGAACAACCAGAGGCCTTACAGCAGCTCGTCGTCGTCTGGGTCTCTCGGCAGAAGACACTTCCAGATTTCGGCCGCAGACTTCTTTGGGGGCGCAGACAGGGTGCCCACAGCAGAGTCGCAGAAGGCAAAAGCCGAGCTTTTCAAAAAGTCGTTCAACATGATCGCCAGCGCAATCAGAAAGCACGAGGGCCTGGCGACGCCCCTAGTATTTGAGAAGGCATACAAGACCCCACCCACGTGGGACTCGACCACTGACGAGAGCTACGATAAGATCATCGCCAGACAAAGCTCCAGCGGCGCTCCGCAGATGTCGCCTGCTCTGCATGGGCAATTTATCACGAGTCCGGTCTTGCCCGCGGGCGTGCCTTCCATGATGGCTGGCGGATACATGGGAGGAGTTGCAAGCGGAGGAAAGTTCCCCGTGTCTCCCCATGTGCAGCAGCCAATGGGCGGCCAGTTCCAACAACAATTCCACCCGTCAATGATGTACCCCCAGTTCCAAGTCGGGGTGCCCCCTGGCCAGCCACATATGATGTATGCGCCGCCAGGAATGGACCCGCTGCAGTTTCCAGCAGGCGGACTCATGATGCCAGGATACATGGGAAGTCCTCCTCCAATAAACGGAGGTGCTGGCTTTCAAGGATCGCATCCGCAGCCCCACCAAACAGGCCTGGGGACGGGCAATCACCAAGGCAGGCGTTTCAATCAGAACAGAAGGGCAGGGGTGAACTAGGCTACGCTGGCGGCTCTTTGGAAAACGGAAAACGAGAAAGACCTGGGAAAATGAGAAAGACCTGGAGAAAATGAGAAAGACCTGGAGAAAATGAGGAAGATGGGGGAAAATGAGAAAGACGAGGATGACAGAGTAGCCCATGTACAAAAGAGCGGTGCTTGTTGGAAGAGGCGCAATTTCACTACAGAGTCTACACTTCCGAGTGCAACGGTGGTTTGGTCTATATTCACGGCTATGGCTTATGGGGCGTCGTGTAGTGTGGCTTTCTCAGATACCCCAGCCGAAAGTAGCGCGCAGAATCATAGACAAACGTGGAGACAAAAGAGAAGACAGATGCGGGGGATGGAAAGCAAATAGGAAAAAGCGGGAAGACAGAACTCGCTAGAAAATGAGATGGCCACAGATCAAGGGAAAGTATACGTTTTGGGTGGTTCGTGCTGTGGATGTAGCCTGTAGGTCACGTGATTCGTGGCTGGACTTGAACGCACTCTGCCGTGTAGCGTTTTGTGAAGTAGATCCAGGTTTACGTTATTTGCAACGCCTGGAAAATATAAAGGAGCGTCGGCGGCATCGTGACAAGCCGTGCTGAGTTTGCGTTTTTCAATCAGTTTCCCCATAAAAAAAACGCGTCTTTACACAATGAATGAGGCCGCACTTTCACGGATCTCCAGCTTGATCAAAGTCGAGGACGATCTACAGAAAATCGAGGGACTTCGGCTGCAGTTCGCCAAGGAGAAAAACTCCATCGACGTCAAGCTCCACATCACAACACAGGAGCAGATCGAGTCCGTGGTGTCCAATCTCGACAAGCTCAAAACATCTGTGTTCAAGCTAGGAAATATCAAGGCTAATGTCGATAAAATCAACTCTGTCCACGAGGAGACCGTGGTCAACTCGCGTGAGTACGACACCTTGAAAACCGTCACCAGTCTCTACCAGACCATGATGCAGGTGCAGAATCTCTACACCGACATTGCCAACTTTAGACAGTATATAGAACACATCAGCAACATGATCGAGACGGAGTTTGCTGCGGTCAGCGAAAGCATCGAGTATCCGCTTGTCAACATCTACCGCATCCACTACAACGTCACGCAGGCTCGCAACTTCTCGGAGTATCTAGAAACGGAGGCGCAAAAGCTTTCGGATGACACGCAATCGATCATCCGCAAAATCGTGGCCCCAGTCCGCAAGATGGTGAGGGATTTCGACGACTTGCTCAAGGAGATCATCATCAGTGTCACCGAGGCCGTGAAAGAGGGCAATGTGGAGATGGTGACGAGGCTTGTGCGGATCATTGACTATGAACACACCGAGGATCTGAAGCTGGTGCTCAATGCTAAGTTGGACACAATCGGCCCCGAGACCCTAAAGACAGCGAACTACGCCAAGTACAGAGCGTCGCCCCGCCACTATAAGAAGTTTTTCTTCGACAAGTTGGAGGAGAGCTTGGCCGAAACCTTCAACAAGTGCGTGGACCATTTCCACCAGGACCCCATGTTGGTGTACGATAATCTCGACTGGCTCGAGGACGAGTTGATTTTTGTCGAGCGCACGCTAGCGCAGCTTTTCCCAGACGAGTGGCACATCTCGGAGTTTGTGTTCAAGGCGTACTATAACATTCTCCACAACTTCACCTTGGAAAGAATCCACTCGAGCCCGCCGGCCGAAGACTTGATGCGTATTCTCATGTACGACTCCCACTACAACGCGTTCATCGTGTCGTTGTTTGGCGCGGAGAAAATGAAGGCCACCACGCTCAAGTCGATTTTGGGCGACGAACTCAAGGAAACAGTTTTGGACGACTATTCCAAGGTGATTGTGTCGAAGATGACCGAATGGAACGAGGTCCTCATCAAGCAGGAGGCTGCGGTGTTCACCGACCGCGACGAGCTGCCGGACTACTACTCGCTCCGCCAAACAATCGAGGACATCGACGAGTTTGACCACCCGATTTTTTATGAGGTGATGACCGAGGTGTTCGTGCTTCCGGATTTCAAGACAACATTGAGCATGCTCAAGGAACAGGCCGATGTCGCGGCCGATTCTGGCTACGGCAAGGTGCTCGTGGGGGTCATTGAAAACTGGTCGGTGTGCTATATCAAGCGAGTCGAGGCGTACATGCGCCTCATCGAGGAGGAGCTCTTGAAGTACATGTCCGTTTACAACAACGATCACTGTTTGATCAAAGGGTCGCGGGCCAGGCGGCTCTTGCGGATCCTGCCTTCAAAACCTGAACCTGTGTATGACGTCGAAAACATGTCCCCTGAAGAGCTCGCTGAAATCTCCAAGCCGGGGCTTGTGGAATACCTCACTGCTCTCGGCAACACGTACGAGATCAACCACGAGCGGCTCGAGGAGAAATTCTTGCCCAAGTACCAGTCAAAAGTGCACCTGACATACCAGGCGCGGATCAAGGAGGCGTTTGAAAACACCGATCTTCCGGGCAGCGACTTGAACGGCATGGTGATCCGAGCGTTGGTCGACATCATCATCAATGACTTGACCCCGGCATTATCGACGGTGTTCACTAGCAAATGGTACGACACCGAAAGGGCGCAGAATTCGAGTGAGCCTAACATGGCGCAGAAAATTGTCAAGACCATCGAGGAGTACATGCTTGAGATGAAGGGCTATGCGACGTACGAAATGTACAACATCACGTTCACCGTGACCTTGGACTCGTTGATGAACGCGTACCTCCGCATAGGGTACCAGAACATTTTGGAAGGCGACGGCAAGAAAATCGATCCGAGCGCCGTTAAAAAGCACAAGTCCTTCGCGGAGGCCGTGAACCGCGATATTGGAATCATCTATGAGGGGCTTGACCATTTGTTCTCCCGGAAGGACGTGTTGTATTTGGTAAAGAGCTTGAGCGCCCTCGAGTTTTTGACCACCTTGGCAACGTGTGAAAACGTGGTGGAGGAGGTGCCCGAAATATGGGAGCACGAGATTCTCGAGACCTACTACGATTGCTCCGTGGAGTTCGTACGCGGTGTTCTTTTGTGCCGCAAGGATGTCGATTCCAAAACTGTCGGGCCGCTTGTTGATCGCTTGGCTGAGATTAAGAAGAGGTACCACCAGAACGTGCCGGCGCCAGAAACCGAGGTGGTGACACTTAACAACTTCACGTTTGCGTAAGTCTTATTTGAACCATCGATTCCGATAGATGACTGGACTTTATAGAAGGAAGAGACACACAGCCATGAATGGGTCTATGACTGACTTCTCCACGAACAACTGCGTTCCATTCATATCGGCCTCGGCCATCGCTGCAAGCACCTTCTTACTGCCTTGGATAGCGTAAAGACACGATCCGCGGGGACTCCAAAGAAACGTCTCTCTTTTTCGTCCAATGTGAAGCTGAAACTCTGGGCTTTTTATCTTCGCGGAAACATATATTCGTGGAGCCGACTGCACACCCGAATTTCCCCGGAAATTCAATTGGCAGAATACATCGTGGCAGATCTTCCCGCTTTTTTCATTGGTACATTCTATATATCCGCCGTTTCCAATGGTGCTGCGGTGAAAGTTGGCTATTGGTGTTGAGGCATCTTCCGATATTAGAGTGCCATGCACATGATGGAATTTAGCAGACTTGAGCCCGAAGCTTCTTTGGAACCGGTAGACAAGTTTTCCCTCCTCGTCATATACGCACTTATTGAACGAACAGCAGCCATGGTCTGATTCGGGAACGATGACGTGCACTAATTGAAGCAGGTTTGTATGTGAGGGTAGGTGCCTCGGAGCATGCTGGAAAGAAGCAGCAGAAATCCCATAGCAAACAGCCGCTGCTGCCGTTGCACAAAATTCAACAAGTAAAGGGGCCATGGACTGCTTCTGAAGAAATAAATATAAATGTTTTGGGTGCTGACGAGCGTAGTGATTTTTCGCTGGTGTCGAGGTTCTCAATTAGCAGCCACTTGAGACACAATATCTCAAGGCAATGTAGCCTGTGTAAAAGCGCCCTAGTTTTGGGTTTCAGCGCAGGAACAAAAAAACACGTCTTTCGACTAGTTTTCGTCTTCTGAAGATGCGTAATCACCAAAAGGGGTTGCCGGCGTCCCTCCGGTTTTTTTCGTCTCTGGTGGACTAATTTTGGCAGTCACTGGCTCTGGTGACGAGATCGACTGGGTCACGTGGCCTGTCTCACGTGGGGCAGAGGCCGGAATTTTGAGTTTGGCTCTTTTCACAGTAAACTTCCCGGGAACCGTGGCCGGAATTGTCCTTTTGGTTTCTGTTCCTTTATTTTCCTCTTTTGATACAGAAGCATGTCCTGCCTCGTCCTCGGAATCTCTTTCCCGTTTTAGTTCCAGACGAAGCTTCTGCTGGGCCTGATCTGCAAGCAGGGATTCTCCCCCTGACTGCTGTAGCTTGTTGGCACGTGACTGGAGGTAAAGAAGATGATCGTGGATTTCCTGCTCCCGCTTCTGCTCAACCAACTTGTCCTCCAAATTCGACATTGCGTCCTTCGATGAGTCCAGAGTCTGGCGCAGCCAAAAAGGGTTATTTTTCCGCCGCTGCTGCTGTTCCTGGAACTTCTGGTCTTCCTTTTCCTGGCGCTCGAGCCTTTCCAAAATCTCATCTTCTGTTTCAAGGGGCTTTATCACCTCCGTAGGAACTAAAGATTCGTAGTTTCGCGTGCATCCAGCGACGGGTATGAACCCCGCAGATTTCGGGTCTGTCTGAAACAGTAGCGAGTGGTTGCATCGAGGACACTTGATGTGAAATCTGATAATTTTGATTCCCATGTATTTTTCACTGGTGATCTCTTTGCGGGCATTGAATTTTCGTCTCGCAGAGATGTACTCCAGGCATTGCAAGCATTTCATGGAGAACGGCACCATGAGACGCACCTTTTCTGCATTGGGATTGGTGTTTTTCTTTTTCTTGGGCACCTTCGAGGGGTCCCAGTCCGGCGGATAATACTTATTGATCGCCTTTCTCTCAGACATCTTGGTTGTGCAAAGAAAGCTGGGGTAATAAGCTGGATGGGATTGTCTAACGTACAGGAACGATGGGGTCTACGCTAATTTGAGAATCTAGCCAGCCGACTGCCCCAATATAATTTCTGATTTTTAGTTTTCGTTCAAAGCCTGCTCAAATTTATACTGCACTTCATCGCTAGGTTTATAAGAGAAGAAGTAAGTATGACTTTTGGTGGGCAACCTAGAACTGTAAACAAGTTCATGCCGCACTCATGTAATATATCGCTTTAGCGCATGAGCGTTATTCTATGGTGTAGTTCAGTATTACAGTAGTTGTGAAGATGGCAAGAATGATTTATGATTGAGATGAGCTTTTGGGAGGCTTTCCCGATCAAATCCTCATGAAGAGGTTTGATTATATAATTGCTTTGTAATACTCAACCTGCAACTGCTGTTATAACATTGAGTTCCGCAGGCAAATTACGAGACAAAAAAAAAATGCCTGAAGGGTCAGTTCTTCGGCAAATTCCGAAATATGAAATTTTCACGAACGGCCAGGATAGCAAGAAGTTCCTAAATAGTGACGTGAGTCATGCTCCAAAGACAAGGGAGGCGTCACTGCTTAAACCGCAGATAATTTTCGAAGCGAGCAAGACAATGCACATTCATTGCCCAGCTGTTCCATTGAACCATGGTATAATGACTATTCTCCTGGTTTCGTTATCAGTCCCGCTAGATAAACTCGCAGGGTCTTCGGATCATAAACAATAGCCGAATTTCCTTTTTTTCTATTGAATGATCCAGGCTGAGTCAAGTGTAACCTCACTAATCAAGAAGCTCGAGCCACCTGAGCAGATCACGTTCACTTCCTACAACGAGAGCATGACCGGAAGAACTTGAAGAAATGATCAAACACTGATCACCTATAATGTACTTGTAAAAATTATCGAACACTGATCACCTACAATTTACTTGGCCAGCCGTGATCAACACTAGAGCCGCCGATTCAAATAATTTTCAATATTTTATGTTCTCCCTATGAAAATTAAGGCACACCGGCTCCCGACGCACGAACCCAACTTACCAAGGTGGGAAATGCGAAACACTGGGAGCAGCTTCGCACAGCAAAATACAATTAAACATCGAGGCAAAAAGAAAAATATTACGAAAAATCCCGCAAACGCTTGCGCCGCGCATGTGCCCCCACGCAGGCTTTGAGGGATTTTTCCAACTTTCGCTGCCATACAATTGGTGTGTTTTTATTTTTCGCTCCGTTGGCCTCTCAAACCAGAAATGGCAACTCACAGGGCCTTGCATTCCTCCCCTCCGGCCTTTCCCGGTATATATGGGAGAAGCTCTCCCGTAGCATAATCTTGTTGGAGGCGTGCCCCTTTTTTGCATTTGTTTCCTTCTCGATTTATCGGTCACGTTCTCCATTGTCTGTTTTTTACAACGCCACCAATTCCGTGGATCGTTTCGATTGGCATAATCCGCGCAAGCCTTCCACTGTGACTCTGCCTGCCCTGCTTCCTCCAGACAAAACACTGTGAGACTGAGTGCTGTGGGATTGTGTGAAGTA
>JAKUBE010000717.1:0-14541 GCA_030674755.1 Metschnikowia henanensis | reverse complement strand
TAAACCGGTTGCTGCGCGGGTCAGTGGTTGCGCGGGCACCTAGTGATGTACGTTATGCGAGCCTACATTAAAGTGGCAATTCATCGTATTGTGCGCAGCCATCATTAACGCTTCGAGGAGCTGTTGCCTAAGTACTTATGCAACTATAAGTCATACCCACCTCGCAATCGGCCATAGTTTACGAGCTCTTTAACCACCAAGAGTTGGACGTGTTAATGAATTCTTTGAACTATGATTTTCTACTTTAGTTGTTTCTAAAGTCCGGGTAAAGCCAGCTGCCTTTTTTAGAGAATGGAATTTCCAACTAGACTTACTCTTACCGACTTTATAAGTCGCTATTGTTGCCCGCTTAATTAGCGGGTTTGTCTCAAATAATACTCAACGACGATGTACAAACAATCAATTGAGAAGGAAGAGGCTAATATTGTCGCAGCAAGAAGCCCTGTTCTTTCTGCCAAGAAAATACGTGCGCGTTTCAAGTTATTCATAAATCCTGCGTACTCGTTAAATCGCGCAATCTCGTCTATAAAAGGGCCCATGCCCCCGCGGCTACTTTCTTTCATCTTTTCTTCCTCAAGTCTAGCGCTTCCATTCATTTGGCAAACGTTCTCAACGAATACTGGAGACTTCCAAGCTTTGCGGCTTGCAGTATTCACGGCACCTCTGAACTACTGATCATATACTACATTATTTCGGAGTCAGGGGTGTTGGGGGTTAAATCAACTTCCACATTGAGTCTTAATCTGTTAACCACAAAGGATTGCTTTAGCGCTTTCTACAACCACAAATGATTGCTTTACCGCTTTCTACAACCACAAATGATTGCTTAATTGCTTTCTACAACCACAAATGATTGCTTAACCGCTTTCTACAACCACAAATGATTGCTTAATCGCTTTCTACAACTACAACTACAATCCAAACTCCTCATTAAATAGTTTTTTTTAATAAATTTTTTTTCTCTTATTTTTGTTGTAGATTGCCTCGAAGTGAGGCAATTAGTCGCTGAAATCCTTTGGTTCTGCCAAGAAATTGAAAGAAGATGCGGAATGCCTGGGAATAGCTTTTTTGAGGATGAGTCTTGATTGGTGTTGACCCGACTCGGCGGCCCCAAGATGTTTAAAAGAAATGACTTTTTTTCGTTGAGGCTTCATGAGCAGTTGCAGAAAGCTGATGGCCATGATGATGTTACGCCCTTGTCAGTCCTCGGTTGTTCACAGTAGTAGTCATCAGAAATCTCACCCAAAAGAATGGATTTCTCTAACGCACGCTCCGTCTTTATTAGTCAGAAGTGTGTCTGCTACTTGCCTTTAGGGTACTCTTATTTATTATACAACATCTGTTGAAGTACAATCGTTTCATTTTCTTTTCTCATTGGCCTAAAGCCCACATCGCGAGATAGTTCGAGTATAAGGTAGCTGCCTGCCCCAGGTATCGTGGGTCAGCTGAGAAAAATGCTTTTTGATTCGATCTCAACATCCTATTCAGATTCAATTTGTGGTTTATCCTTGTTTCAGAGGCACAAGGAACTTGGAAGGTCTCTTTCACCATCAACTAATCTAGGTATCACAGGACCTAATATAATATGTCACATGAACGATAACCCCCAAATTTTATTGGCCATATTCCAAATTGTAAGTTCAGCTAGTGCTGTCCATCTCGTCAATTTTCGAGAGAGTCATAAGTCGAAAAGCTTGAGCATTCTTGAACACCAAACATAGCTTGCCATGCTTAGCGCAAATGCGAGCACGCGCAAAAGTATACTGTCCAAATATCGTAATTCATATCAACCTAAATTGTCCGTTGCACAAACATTGTTTATATTTTCATGCCTGAGACAAGTACAGAGCTGGATTGAACAATATAGAATGATTAAAAAGCTTTAGAAAAAGGGGGTAGCATGATTTTAAGACGGTGATGTAATTTTCAATTTCAACGCAAAAGCGCTCGTAAAATTTAACATTTGCCTAGACCTATCTGTCTCCTCACCCAAATTCACAAAGTTGATTTTGATTCCGCCACATACACAGGTTCGCTCTTGTAATGTGAGTTTCAAAACAATACGTGAACTAACATTTCAAAATGGTCCCTGCGAGTGAAGACTCATGTTTTGGCTTGTAAAGTTACTCTTTAAGGAGGTTGATGCATGCGGGGAGAATCGCAGCAGGTCTCCTTCCGCAGAAACGAACAATGATAGAGTTTCCACGGTGAAAGTTCTGAATTCGTACCCAGTCACATCTTCACAAATTCTCATCATCAAGACACAAACGGACTCAAATTCAAAGAGATTTTCGAGGCACGAAGACTTGTTAAGAGCATGGGTATAAGTACCACTCACTTCTGTTACTTTCGTTTACCATAAGCGCACTTCTGATGCGCCTCGCAGTACTACCGATTTGAACAGGCACGCTTAATCCGTATTCAATGGTTTCATCATATAGTTCTTGCTTGAAGACAAACCCGAAGGCAAGCGCGTGTACCCCTCTGAAACAACGAAAATAGGAATTGAAGGAGACCAGAAACGCGCCGAATAACAGGCACACGCTTTAATGCAGGTCACAACAAACAGAGTTTTATGACGTCAACACTGACAGAGATAAAAATGAGCACAGGAAGCCGGCTCAAAAATGGAACTCCTTACTGTGGTAAGTTCAAAACAGACGAATTTAATCTTCCAAAGATTCGCGGCCCCATGTTGATTCTGTTCTTACAAATAAATCAGAATCAGAAGACACCTGGCTTGGGTTCACGAGTGCGCGAGTTTGGAGTGAGGCGCCTAAGTTTAAGCGAGAGAGCGCGACTCAGGCTCCTGCCAACAGGGCAGATTACCTGATTTGGCAGGAGGTCCCAGTGCAGAGCCAGCCTCCGTAACCTATTGAGGAAAGGCAGATTAACCTCGCAAGGAAATCACCTTTAGACTTTGTGTTTTTTTCTATTCCTACTCCTGCCATTCATTACCCACATCATTGCGGCCCAAGCATTCCAACCTTAGTCTTTCCTTCTTTGCTGGCCTCATCTAAGAATTAACCGAAACATTCATTCAGAACTAAAACGCAGGGTTCTAGAGCTGCCTTATTTACGTGAGCACGACGCTTCTAGTTTCTTTTTTCTCCAGAAACCTCTCTATAGTTTCCGTGAATCCAAATTGCCAGATCATTGGCATTGAGATTTGAAAACTAAGGAAATCTGATCTTCATACGAGCTCCAACCTTGAGCCATTTTCATTTTGTTTTCCTTAAACTCGCAGAAGACAAAGACCACAGCTAGCCGCCAGGAAAAGACAAGAATTGCAATGTTTTCCGAGGCCTTACTTGAGTTTGAAGAGTCGCTTGCAGAGATGTCCGGTTCCTCGAACACCATCATGTTAAGCAATTTAGACCTTAAGGCAGATCTCAACAGATTTTCAGTTGCGTCGTCTCCCGAATGTGTGGTAACAGAAGCCACCATTGCTGAGGTTTTCGCCCAGTATGATTATTCTTCGGATGAAGTCACCTTATGCCCAAGCTGCCGGACACGATTATCGGAGGGAGTTTCGTCCTGTTGTGCTGTTTTCATTGAAAATGCTTCTTTGGGCCTTTCGTCGAGCGTCGAGCTGGACTATTGGAACTCGCTTCTTGAGAACCCATACAAAACAATCTTGGCTCTTCCAAACTACTCGAAAGTTGCATTCTTCCAGAAGGGGGTTCCCTTTCAACTACGGCCCATCATATGGCAGAAGTTGATTTCAGTCAACCCTAAAAACCTCACAGGCATCCCCGAGGAGGCGAAGATACTTTTCAAAAACTTTCAGCATTCATACAACCGCGAGATCTCCAACCAGATCAAAAAGGACTTGACTCGCACATTCCCGCAGATGCGATTCTTTGGGGATCGAAATACAGTTGATTCCTTGCTCACCATCTTGAATGTGTATGCGAACTACGACTTAGATTTCGGCTACTGCCAAGGTCTATTGTTCCTCGTGGGAACTCTTTTCTACCTGTTCAGGGATCGCGAGTCCACTTTCCATTCTTTGTGCAAAATAATGGAATGCGAGCCGGAGTTGCGCTCGATCTTTGTGCCCTCAACGATGTCTACTACATTGGACAAGTGGTATGGTGAGTTCATGACGATTTTGTCTTCTGTTGACCTGGAGCTCGCTGATCATCTTCAGTCGTTTTGTGACTGCAAAGTATTTTTGTACCAATGGTGGCTATCCGTGACCTTGATACACGCACCTGACTTCACAATCAACAACAGGATTGTGGATCTCTGCCTCATGGAGGGATGGAAAGTTGGTATTCTCAAGGTTTCCTTGGGCCTTCTTCTTTGCAATCGCCCCATCCTCATGTCGTTCGGACAGGGAGATGAGGAGGTGGTGTACCAACATTTGTTGAACGAGTCCAAGTGGGGCAATGTGATCAACAACTCTACCACGTTTTTCGGAGAAATGGTCTTATCCATGGAAGAGGCATTGTTCACGCGAATTGCCCTCGACACGGCCCCTCGGGTAGTCGTAACCCCGAAAAAGAGAAATGCCCACAAGAGAAGCGGGTCTTCGGTCTTGGGAATATTGAAAAGCTTGGCCATCTCTGCAAGCGCAATGCCTGTAGGAGGGGAATTGAACTCCGCCACATCCCATCTCAGTACAGATAGCTTTGCGCCGAACGAGAGCAGGTCGTCCTTGTTTTCCTCGCCCAAGGACACTGATTCCATATACTCAAATGCCACCAGCTTGTCCTGGGAGAGACAGATGAAAAGCGGGCGAAGAAAAAGTTCCTTCAGTGATAATGGCTCAATACGAACGACAATGGACGACCTCTCTGCGGAGAATGAGGCACTCAAGATGTTATTAAAGAGGGCCTATGTTGGTTTGGAGGACGAGGACCTCAAACGCGACATAAGCAATGCTATTGAGATCTAGGCGGCTGTCAATTTGGCCGTGAAACTGGCCGATAAAACAACTCCTCGGTTGTTTGGTTTGAACAGTTTCAAAAAAATTTAAGATTGCCAATGCCATTCCAGGTGCCAGACGAACGCTCTTTGCCAGAAACAATGAGACCGATTCGCGGATCAGCCATAGCCCTCTGCTGGTGGAACGTTTGCACTGGTCTTTCTTCTTTGAACACAATTGAGTAGCCCTGTTTTATCTGAATTCTACATATCAATCACAAAGCCATTTCTTGCGAGGAGTCTGTTTCTGTTTCTTAAAAAAAAAAGGTCTACATATTTTGCAGCCTGCTCATGAAATCAGCACCGGGGACCGCGCCTCACGTCAATTGCCTCTGGGTCGTGTAGTGCCGGGTAACCCGCACCACCACCGAAGCACACCAAATTTTTTGAGCGTGCAACGTGCCCATACATAATCTCCATCCAGTGATTTTTGCCCCAATCTGCATAAATTCGTATGTTAACATAAGAAACAAGCCCTTTTGGGATTCATCATCAAGACTTCCATTGAACATTCCACGGCGGGATTCACTTGCACGGCGCCATCGGAATATACTGTGCGATTCTAGGCACAGCTATGACCGGGAGCTAGCTCAAGATTGATAATGAGTGATTGCCATCCAGGCTGACACGCCATTGCCGCCCAGACTCCCCTCGAATATTCCGGTCAATATTCTGAAGACCACTCATGGTCGTGTGGCCGAATTAGCGCCCAATTACCCGCCGTCTCTTGCCCCCATACATCGCACAGACATACTAACCTCAGCTCACATAAAAACGACCCCAGACTACTGACTAGATCTGCCGTCGAGAACCCGAAAAAGCATACACAACGTTATCTACAGTGACTTCGCAACAGGCCGCCAGCCCCTCGGGCACACCCCCCACGACCCACGAAGAAGAAACCATCGACCAGCTTTTGCAGGAAAAGCCGTTGAATCCAGTCAGCATCCTAGCCCTCGAGCGCAGCACCGAGGCCAACTCGCAGTACGTGTCGATTGTCCTCAATCAGCTTTCGCTTCTCTTGGCCACCGCGTCCGTCGACAATTGGGCATCTCATCACAACCAGATCAGATACATTCTCTCGACCGAGCGCAAGCACCACCTCGTCCACTTGCACTTCTACAACAAGCTCATTGCCGTTGTCCAGGACCTTCCAGCCAGCTCCAGTTCGCTTGAGCCAGTCGAACGCATTTTCAAGGCGGAGCTCGAATACTTTGCTAAAGACTGCACCTTCATCGAGTTCTTGATCTCGGAACTTGCAGCCGTTCTCGACGAAAACGCCACCGAGCAGATCATCCGGTTCATCGAGCGCTACGCAATCGACCCCGTGCTCCTGTTCACGTTTGTTCTCCGCATAGCCGACCCAGCGTCTCCTTTAGTCAAGCAGTTTTTCGAAGAGGTTTCTTCCAAGGTCCCTGCTCTTGTCATCGAGAGAAGCACCAAATCCGACTGGTCTTGGTGCCAAGTTCTTCTCGACTGTATCTTGAGATCGCCCACATACCCGTTTCTCCATAAGCTTTCGACCATTGGCCAGTTCAACGCGTTTGACCTGACCATCCCACCCGTACGAGCCTTTTTCCGCAGCATTTTGAAGATGTCGTTCAAAGAGCTCTTGTTAGAGATTGGGCCCGAGAACTTGTTGCCAGAGAAACTTCTCCCTTCATTGCTCCAGATCAAGCCGGAGGACGCAGACAGCAGCATCGCACTTATCTTAGCAGAGGTCCTCATTCCTGGCTCCCAGGGGCTCACGACTACAAACGGTGGAATCACATCACTTACGTTTGTGAACAACTTACCCGAGGCCAACGCCAAGGGTGCACAGTTACAGGCATGTTTGAAGACGATCGATCTGAATAAGGATTTCACCTTGAACTGGTTTTCGATCTTCTCCAAAGTGCAGGAATACTTGTTCGATGCGTCGAAGCGCAACAGCCAGCCTTCCGTGGCCAGCATCACCCAGCTTTTTTCTGCGCTTGATTTCAAGCAGGGTCTTATCGATATCGTGTTGAGCTATGACTGGTGGTTCGATAAGACTCTCTTGTTCATGTTGCAGTCGATGTACACAAAGCCCGGGGCCTTTGAAATCATGAACTCGAAGAATCTCACTCTTTGCTACGAAGACGAGGTTAGCAGTGAGCACGAGCTCTTGAAGTTTGTCAACATCGCGAAGCTCGAGGTGCAAGTCATGTCGAAGATCAGTTCTCAATCCTCTCAACAGAACAGGGCGCAGTCAGAGGGCGATAAAAAGCTCGAGACTTGGCTCACACAGTTTTTCGATTTGCATTGCCGGTCAGAGCCTCATCACGTCATGGCAGGCGCTTTGGCGATCCCCGACAAGAACGGCTATGTTCTTGACCGTATAGACCGGTTGTTCGCATTTATGATGGAAAGGGCGTGGGCGGAGGAGAATGTCGCTCAGTTGGGCAAAGTCGTCAAGAAATTCAAGGAGCTAGACATTCAGTTGGCCATTCTGAAGCTCATTGAGTTTTACACCACGAGAATGACCCCCGACAGCCTCACTAAGGTTGTGCAGACTGCTACAAGTTTCGACTTATTTGATGAGTTGACCAGCAAGGCAAAGTCCCTCACCTATAATTTGTATCTTGCCTTTGTTGTTGAGGCGTCTACCTTTGTGCCCAATGCTTCGAGTTTCGCAGACGGGATGAAACACATCTTGGAAAACGATGTGAGAGATCCAAAGTTGAAGAATGTCATCTACCAAAGCTTACTTGAGGTGTTGGAGTTAAGAGCAACTCAAGACTTCGAGGCAGGGCAACTGCAATTACAGCAACAGTCAGGTACGCTTGCGCCAAACTTTCCGAGACCTTTGAAAGTCAGTGTTGTGTATGTTTTGTTGGATGCCTTGAAAGGCTCTCAAGGACTTGTGGACCCGGAGCGTCTCAAAAACTTGCAGTTGTCTTTGTTGACCACCTACCCTAGACTCATTAATTTCGGAATTGGGCATGATGCAGCAATCATGAAGAACGAGGAGAATTTCTCGAACTCGTTTCCCCCAGAGGTGGAGCAGGAAATGAAGTCTTGCTACTCAAAGATGTACAGCAAGGATATGGATATCAAGGAAATTGTTGAGATGCTTGGCAAAATGAAGAACAGCGACGTGCCTCACGAACAGGATGTCTTCGCATGTATGATTCATTCTTTGATCGACGAGTATCGGTTCTTTTCGGAGTATCCCTTGACAGCCTTGGCCTCAACTTCGCTTCTCTTTGGAGCACTTCTTCAAAAAGACTTGATCCAAGGTACCACCCTCACTGTGGCGCTCAACTTCATTTGGGAGTCTTGTAACCAGCCACAGGATTCTCACATGTTCAAGTTTGCTGTCCAATCTTTGTACAACTTCAAGTCGAGGTTGCACGAATATCCGATGTACTGCAAGCATTTGCTCAAATGCCAGTCTCTTTCTGCTCATGCAAAGATGTATCAAATAGTGAAGGACGCATCCAACGGTATTCCATGTCCAGACTCAAATGCTCCGCAGCAATCATCCACTCCAGATAACAATCAGGTGCTTAAATCGGAGGCGATTACAATGACCTACAATTCCATCGCGGCAGTCAAAAGGACCGTTGGATTTGCTACCCAAGAAGACCCCAACGAAGCTGTCTCAGACAAATTGTTGTTTTTCGTGAACAACATGACCGCGGATAACATGTTGACAAAATTGGCCGAGGTCAAGGGCTTGTTTGCGGAGAAATACTTCTCTTGGTTCGCAAGCTACTTGGTAACGGAAAGAGCTCGGACCGAGCCCAACAACCACGCTTTGTACACGAGCATGGTCTTTGCCTTGGACAATCCCATATTTTATGAGTATGTCTTGAACATCACACTCTTTGAAGTTGGAAAGTTGCTTCGAAACTTCAAGGATACCTCTTCCGAGAGGCTGCATTTGAAAAACCTTGGAGCGTGGCTAGGGAAGATCACATTGGCAAATGACAGACCTTTGAAAAGAGACCAGGTTGCTCTCAAATACTTGCTCGTCGAGTCTTTTGATTTCAAGACTCTTCACATTGTCATTCCTTTCGTGTGCAAGATCTTGGAGCAAGCCAGACACTCGCGTGTCTTCAAATGCCCCAATCCTTGGGTGCTAGGTGTCATCAAGGTGCTTGTTGAGCTTTATGAGTGCGCAGATTTAAAGCTCAACCTCAAGTTTGAGATCGAGGTTTTGTTAAATGCATTCGAAATAAAAATCAAGGATGTTGAAGCTTCCACTTTAATCAGAACACACAATCCTAAACCTGAGGCGTTGGCTGCGATGTTTGGCACTAGAACTGATGTTGGAGGTATGATGGATCTTGCGGCGTTGTCTATCGAGGGGCCTGATCAGAGCATGCAAATGCAGCAGCATTTACAACAGCAGGCAGCAATGATGCAGCAGCAACAACAACAGCAACAGCAACAACATTTGTCTCAATTGCAGCACCTCCAGCAGATCAGGCAAATTGATGATCATGCCCCTCAAGCGTCTGTCGCGACTCAATTGGATGCGTCTTTCAGCAACTTGGTTGGGAACACTATCTTCACGCATATTCCCAACTTGAGACGGATATTCCAGGCATCTTTGGCCCGCGCAGTCCGGGAGTGCGCCGTTCCGATTTTGAGTCGAGTGTCTGAAGCTGTTTTATCGACTACTGAGGCGTTGATAAGGAAGGATTTTGCCACGGAAGCCGATCCGGCCAAATTCAGAAAGAGCTACCAGATCATGGCTCAACAGTTGGCACACAGCATGGTGGTGTGTAGTGGACGGAAGATCTTGAGTGAGACCATTGAAGCTACTATGATACAGTTGATTGCCAGTCAAGTTTCGACTGATGACTTGCCAGTTTTGGAATTGAACTCGGCCATCCAAAGCAACGTTCACTTATGTGTTGAGATTGTGGAAAACTTGGCTGCCACAAATATCAGCGAGTTGATTGAAGAGCGCATGCGCCAACAAGTATTGAGCCGTGAGCGGCACACAAAAGGCGAGCCATTCCTCGACGAGGGCGCTTCAACATACGCACTCCAGTTGCCTCCACCTCTTGGGTTGAAGCCAGATGGCCTTCATGACACGCAGCTCAACATTTATTCCGGATTTGGCACGAATTCTTTCATCATCCGCGCGGATCAGACTCAAGCCGCACAACAAGCTTCGATGCCAAATGCAAAAGCGAGCCCGTGGAGTCAGAATGCCCAGATGGGTCCAAACCTGATTCCACAACGCTTGCAACAACCTCCATTGCAAGCTGCTCCAAAAGGATTTGGTGCCAGCCAGGCCGATGTCCAGGAAGCCCAGCAGGACGTCAGGCTTAGGTCTCACGAAGCCTTCAATGGAGGAATTATTGATCCTCAGCTGACTCCGCAACAAGCGCCCGCTTCCCTTTTGCAGGAAGAGTCTTCTGCGGACCAACTCTTCAGTTTCATCACACAAATGTGCGACAAGGCTATTCAAACGCTCACCGGGATCAAAGAGAATGCGTTGCACGAGTTGCCACCTGACCATCCAATCTTACAATCGCTCTCGCAAGCATTGGCGCTTTGTCAAAGCAACGCGGTCAAGTATCCCGAGTTGTTGTTAAAGGTGGCCCAATACGCTGTCAATTGCTTGTTCACACAAGCCCACGAAAACCCAATGAGCAACGAGATTTACGTGGTGATTCTTGACAAGTTGTGCGAGTGCTCGCCCTCCACCGCCAAGGATGTGACTTGGTGGATGGTTCATTCTCTGGACCAAAGAAAGTTCAATATGCCGGTGATCTTCTCGCTCTTGAAGGTCCAGCTTGTCACTCCACTCAAGCTCGACAGCTCGATTGGAAAGCTCATCGCCGAGAACAACAGTGCTGTGCTTGTCAAGTTTGCCTCAAGCTTGCTTTTGAATGTTTTCAAATCAGAGGGCTCAAGACCGATTGCTTTGCGCTCTGAATTCGCTTGTACATTGGACGCTTTGTTGAAGTACAGCCCTGAAGACACTGAGGAGCACAAGAAAGCTGCAGAAATGCGTGACGACTTGTTTCAATTGTTGAACGAGTCGAACATTCCCTTGTCATCTTCTGTCGAGAAGAAGGAAGGGGACGGGTTTGTCCAAATGGGCTACATCTTTGTCGAATGGGTCAAATTGGTTGGTCACAATGAAAACAGCTTGTCTCTTCAAAACGCGTTCATCGACAAGTTGTTCCATTGCGGGATCTTAACGGAACCAGAAAAGTTCCAAACATTTTTCAGAGCTGCAACAGAAATCAGCACGACCGCCTTTGTCACCGAACACGAGATTAGAAGTCGCACGCAGAGAGAAGTGTTGTTGTCAGTTGATTGTTTGGCGCTCTTGATCACCAGGACTCTCCTCAAATTTAGCAAAGACCACACCCAGGATGCCACGCTTTACATGAAAATCATTTTCGATATTATTGCTCTTGTGCTCGTCAACGAACACGAGGGATCAAAGCCCACGTGGAACGAAAGAGCATATTTCAAGTTGTTTTCATCACTTATGTGCGCCTGGAGCGAGGCCTCATACCTTGATGCTGATGCAACTAAACATTTGGATGTGCTGTTCTACTCTTCTTTTGGAGATGTTCTCGATTCGGTACAACCACTTATCTACCTGGGCTTCACTTTTGCGTGGATTTCGTTGATTGCACATAGAATGTTCTTGCCCAAGTTGCTCGATTTGCCCGAGAAGCGTGGCTACAGTGTTGCGGTCAAGCTCTTGACGTCTCTTTTGAAATTCCAAAGCATTTACTCAAAGGACAAGCATGGGCAACACGATGTTATTCATGTGGTTTTCAAGGCTATCAACAGAATATTCACTGGATTGGCTCATGATGAGCCGACCTTCTTGATTGATTGTCATTATCAATTGATTACTGCAGTTCCCGCTGGTTACATCCAACTCAAGAACATCATCTTGTCGGCCATTCCAAAGCATGTTTCTGCCCCGAGCCCGTTTTCTACAAGTTTGGACTGCAACGACTTGCCATACTGCGCAGAGGTTCCAGGCGTGCACCATCCACCTCTTGAAGATTTGAGCAAAGCAGGATTGAAAAAGCCAGTTGAAAACTTCATCCGTATTCCTGCTTCGGCTTTATTGCGTACAATCTACAGCGGGCTCAAGTTGAACTATCCCAAGGAAGTTTCCGGCTTTGGTTTTGAGTCTGTGACCTTCAACACGAGGCTCATCAATGCATTGGTCTTGCATGCCGGGATTTCGGCTGTTGAAGACAAGCTCCCAAGAGACAGTCGGGGCTTCAACTCGAAATCCTCGCAAACCTCGTTGCTCGTTGACTTGATGAATTTCGGCTGCACCGAGTTTAGGTACCATCTCATCGATGCAGTCACCAACCAGCTTCGCTCGCCAAACTGCTATACTCAATGGTTTGTAAGCTTCGTTCTCCACATTTTCTCATTTGAGGCTTCATGGAACACAGATGAGATTCGCGAGGAGACGGAGGAGATTTTGGCAAGGGTTCTCCTTGAGAGACACCTTGTCAACAAGCCGCATCCTTGGGGTCTCTCTTTGGTGTTGACTGAGTTGGTGAGTAAGAGAAATTACGAGTTTTTCAGCAGGCCCTTCATCAAAAAGGCGTCGCCCGAATTGCGGGGAGTTTTTGAGGCCTTGGCAAAGGTTTCGCAGGAGTGAGTGCCGTGAAATTGAAGAGACTGCGTGTGTGAAAAAGTACACTACTTCACCGGCAAAAAATTATTTATGTTAGGCAGAACACCTCTTTATCGAAATCAGAACAGCATAGTTAGCAGGTGTGCCAGTCGGCCATTCGTAAGCTTCGACGTTTCTTTATTTGGGCCGCATCAAAGAGCAAATTCCAAAACCTGTATATAAGCGTGGGCTAGTTTGTAAGAGGCGCTTCCGACACTCGCCCAGAACCGTAAAGCTTGTGTCTCTTTTGATCGACAATTTTGGGTGCCATCAAATACTAGATTTTCCGGGCTTGGACCAAAATCATTCCGAATCCCTAGATCTCAACCAACCTCGGCCATTTGCTCAATACAGCGCCCACGCAAACCAAGCCTGATTCCAGCCGAATCGCACAAATCAAGTACATTCAGTCCCGCCTAAACCCAGCATGTCCCGAGTCAAAAGAATCGCCAAGGAGCTCGAGGAGTGTCGACAAGACACCCAGTCCGGGGTGTCTCTTGATTTGGTCAACGAGTCAGATTTGACCCATTTGATTGGGTACTTCAACGGGCCGCCAGGAACCCCCTACGAAAAAGGAGTGTTCAAAGTTGACATCAACATTCCCAACGAATACCCCTTCAAGCCGCCCGTGATGAAGTTCTTGACCAAGATCTATCACCCCAACATCTCGTCGGTCACGGGCGCGATCTGCTTGGACATTTTGAAGGACGCATGGACCCCGATCTTGACGCTCAAGTCGTCGTTGATCTCGTTGCAGTCGTTGTTGCAGTCGCCCGAGCCAAACGACCCGCAGGACGCCGAGGTTGCCAAGCATTATATCAGCAACAAGGCCGGATTCGAGGACACGGCCGCATACTGGACAAAGGTATATGCATCTGACGAGAGCCAGGGAGGCGCTTCTGCATTGAGCGACTCGGCCTTGTACGGCATCGACGACTCTATTGTGAGCCAGTTCGAGAACATGGGCTTTGCGAGAAACACTACGATTGACGTGTTGAGGAGAATGGGCATCAAGTCGTTCAGCGGCTTGAACGACAAGACCGAGGCCGAAAACAAGGTTTTGGAGGAGTTGTTGCGGGAGACCGGCAACTGAGTCACGATAGAGAGCCAGCGGCAGCGCACGGCTTATATACTTCTGACCCCTAGAACGACCAAACCGGGCCATCGTCCGTGGTCACGTGACCCGTAATATACGTACAAGTGGCAGATTGCGTAGAGCGAGTTTGTAGGTGGTGAGTACATTTACGAGAATGGGTTGAGGGTCAGTCTGGAAATTAGCGAGGTAAAGGATATTTCAGAAATATTTCAGGAGTATTTCAGCTTTGGAAGCATGTTAGTGGTGTCCAACGTAGGCAACAAAACTGGTTGATGTAGTCACGTGCCCCGTGCAGCGCATGAAGAGAATCTCGAATCTGGAATCTTGGGCCAGGACCCTCAGATCTGTGAGCGTGTGAGTAAAACATAATTTTAAAGAGTGCAGAGGGTCCGTCTTTTAGAAGAGAATCCCTATTATCCATATTCTTAGAATGAATTCATCTATGTTTCCCATTGCGTCTATGCCTCGGAGGCTCGAACGAAGGCCAAATGCACTGGTGCTCGACAGACAGGCAGACAGGCAGACACCCAGACAGCTCATGCGCTCGCAGTGGCATTGCTAGAACCTCCAGCCAGAGGCCACAGAAAAGCCCAGACATAAGCACGTCCTGCACCCGGAAATCCCCAAAACCCTCTCCTTACCTACGTTGTTAAACCTAAACATTTTCAAACCAACAAAAAGGGGCGAGTGCACTTCCCCCAAGACAAGCACCGGGCCCTCTTGCCCAACTGCACCGAAAGGCTATAGGCACAGGCTACAGGCTCAAGCCATTGTGCGGGAGACGAGGCCGCGGCCTGCACACAGCGCGGCGGGCCAACGAGATTTTCGCGCGCGCCTCGAGCGTACTAACGAAGGTCAAGTTTTG
>JAKUBE010000716.1:0-14561 GCA_030674755.1 Metschnikowia henanensis | reverse complement strand
CAACAATTGCAGTCATCTTCAATCTCCCGGGCTCAGCCTCAATACGGTCAAGCACTGCGGTGAGCTTGGCATATGTGATCTTGCTTGTTGTGGGTGCTAAGATCGGATGCTTGTGGGATTCCTCTGCCAATTCGATCAATTTTTTGGCATCTTTCTCGGAGTTCTCAGGAGAAGGAGACCGAGGAACATGTGTATCTGGTTGAGACGAGGGTTTGGATACCTCAGAAGCGGGCGAAGGCAATTTCGGTGATTCCTCGGTTTTTCTTGCTTTTCTTGCTGGAGATGATTCACGCGAGGCTATTCTTTTCGTAGAGCCTTTGGCAGCACTCTTATTCAGGTCTCCGAAAAAGCGAAGTATAGATTGCTGGCCCATTTTTCCAGAGCGAACGTTAGTGGGGGTGGAGAGTAGGAAATTGTTAATGGGGAGTACGCGTCTTCGAAATATGCTTAGCATTCCTGAGGCGCGCCTGCGTTGAAAAGTTTTAAATGAATTAGATTATTCGAGGACTTGTGTTGCGCTTGGAAAGACCTTCGAGTATCAGTATTTTGCGCAAGCTGCTTGGTCGATTTCAATCAATGCTATCTTTTCCACGGTTCCTCAACCTTTTATTCCCTTTGATGGGTCAGTCAGCTCGAGCAAATTTGATACAAGCCTTAATGAAAGCTCGCGTCGCGCGTCACGTGTGTTTTTATTCCTGTGGGCGGCGAGGCGACTGCAAAAGACGAGGCGCTCGAGAGACAAATGTAGCTGTGCTCTTGTACGCCCCTTTTTACTGCTTGCCGCTAAATATGGACTCCCCTTTTGTTTTTAGAACCATTTCCAGCAAACCTTGATGTACTTGTAGCCTTCTCCATATCAAAGCTTTTTTTCGAAATCCCGAGGTACTCTCGACAGGTGTAAGGAGCAAAGAACAAAATTCTAGAACCGCCTCGAATTCACCAAAGTAATCAGACGTACTAAAGTCCACAACTTCTGAGAATTTAATTCTTTTCAGATTCTCGTTGTTCATCATAATCACTTCAAGCATCAAGACCTATTAGCTTAGAAAATGAAAGTTATTCAAAAAATGGGTGTTTATTTGGCGGCAGCCAACGGGTCGCATTTTCTGGTCGAGCGGTCGTGCACTCAACACCTGCACTAACATCAACAACAGTTATTTCATCAATAAACACACAAATCTACAGAACAAAATGCCTCTTTTTCGCGAGGAAAACTTCCTCGTTATTTATGCTGGTTCTCAGGAAACAAAGGTCTTGTTCGGGTTGCAAGAATCATTGACGCCTCCCAACATCACAATCCCCACCGTCGTTTATCATGATGTTTCGACAAGTCAATACCGTTCTTCAGACCCCACGGGCGAGTTTGTGAAAATTCACCCGATTGTTGGTGCGCGTATCGTTGATATTGAAGCTTTCAAAGCGCTTCTAAAGTTTGTGTTCCAGTCTTTCATACAAAGAAACCCGATCTTGACGATCAACCAAATTCCATTATTGTTGATAACACCCTCCGTATCCTTTTCACGCGAGTCCATCGAGGAAATCACCAAGTTTGTGTTCCAGACGTTGGAACTTACCGCATTCAACATCCTAGACTTGTCTGTGGCGGCTTCATATGGTCTTGGCTCCACGTCGTCGTCGCTTGTTATAAACGTCGGTCATGAGACAACACAAATTGTGCCTGTTTTGGGAGGTTTGCCAATCAAGTACGCGTCTAGAAGATTGGAAGTCGGAGGAAAGACGATTGACGATGAATTGCACAAGATCTTGCCTCGGTTCACCGATGAACAGATCAAGTCATTAAAACACTCCAACATTTTTGAGGTCATGATTGACCATGACGACTCATTCTACTCGCTCGCCGACTTGACGGAGGAAAAGAAAAGCGAGGACGATGAAATTGACGTGGCCAAAATTGTTTCTGGGGAAAACGGGGTCATGGATCCGTCCCAGGAGAACACAGAAAACACCGATGGGAGGCAAAACAATGAGTTGCAAATGAACTCGTTCACTCACGAAGGGCACACCATAACAGTCGGCAAGGAAAGGTTCCAGGGAACGCAGAAACTCGTCGACGCGCTTGCAGATGGAATCTTTGCCTCGTTGTCAGAAGTCCCCGATTTAGCCAAGAGACAAGAGTGTTACGACAACTTGATATTCGTCGGCGGCACGACAAACATTGTGGGATTGAAGCAGGCTGTTGTGCTCAAGCTTTGTAAAGACCATTTGACGAGGCCGCCCCTGACGAGAAAGTCGAAGACAGACCAAGCCGGTGCAAACACGGCGATTTTGGCGTACCAGCTGACGGATGATATCAGCGAGGGCGCTGTCGAGCACAACGCCGGGTCGCAAGTTCCTTCGTCGATCCGGTTAATCAAACACCCCGAGTATTTTCCCGAGTGGAAAAAGCCAAAGGAGAAAGCAGGCTCGTGGTCGGACGTCCACTTCTTGGGAGGCCAGATATATGCCAAGCAAGTTTACGGCGCTAATTCTAACTACGGGGGAGACTCGTTCATAGACACTGACATCTACGACGAGCGGGGGCCACAAGCCATATGGGACGTCAGTCTTTGATTTCGTACGTACACGAAATAAACGAGTAGAGCGAATGAAGTATGGTAGACGCGATGCATCATTCTCAAACACGACAAGATGTACTTGCCTATTGACTTTGAACATTGGCGATGAATTTTGAGTAGTTTGCCCTTGTGCCGAGTATGGATTGCTTGCTCATTACAGAGTCCGTCCGTGACAAAGATGGCTGTTCAGTGTCCACAAATGAAGCATTTTTATGAGCGTCCACACGCGGAAGGGGCTTGTCAAGCTTGACATGGCTTTGCCCAGTATACGAAGAGTCATTTGAGCCACGCCTCATTTCAAATGAACCGTATTTTTCATCTTCAGTAGAAGCATAAGAGGAAGTGCGATTCGTTCTTCGTGGAAATGCAAGATTTCGGCCGCTATTTGCTTGGTTCCCAGACACTTCCGGGTAAGTATCAGATTCACTAGCTGGCATTTTCGGGCTTTTGAGTTCGGCCTGGGCCTTCCGTAGTTGAGCAAAATTGCGCAGATTCATGTAGTCAGAGCCTCGTCTTTCAGAATCAGGCTTCGCATCCGACCTTGCATTGCTTTGAGGGATGTGAAAATCAGATTGGATTTTACGGGGACCATCTCGCATTGGAGCGACAAAAGGCCGCACGTTCACTGTTGCCTTAGTTTTTTCTGCCCCTTCAATTCCAGTTCTGAGTCTCGTCTCGACTGTAGTTCTATGACGCACGGGCAGAGTACATTCTCTTTCTCTGACTTTCGTATCACGTATTGGAGACTTGGAGCGTGGAGACCGTGATGAGCCCACATCGGAGTAATCGCGAGGAAAAGAGAGATCGGGCTTTTCGTTCAATTTTGTAGATCCTACGCCCAGCGGAAGGTTTCCCAAGAATTGATTGAATGACAGCTGCAAACCAGACGCGTGTGGTGTGATTATACCCGTATACCATCCAATCGCCGCAGCGACAGCAAGTCAGATGAAAGCTATTTTCAAAAAGCGGGCGGTGACTGAAGTGTAATGTAGAAAGACGGGCAAGGAGATTTGGAGGATGTACGTGGCCATCATTCCAGCTAGAAAAGGACCAGCCTTTTCTAGTACGCGTGGAGGAACCGGCCTTCCAAAAAGTATAAATGCATTTTCCGCCATGCTTGACGATAGGGCCCGTTCACGAAAATTTGACGAGCTCAGCATTGCGTTCGTTACGGGAATCAGAATAGTCAGAATGAGCGATCTTAATTTCCAGTGCTCACTAAAATGCGAATTATGATATGAGATGTGGTCAGAGAAAGTGATTAGTTCTTCGCTCAAATGATGCCCGGGTCTCGCTGGTATTGTTTGTACTTTTTTGGAGCCTTCAGCAGTTTTTAGAAGAAAATGAATCGAATGTTCTATCAGTGGTGAAAAACGCCTATGATGAAATTGCGGAGGCTTTTGTTGATCTGTTTCTGCTTTAGGCAACAACGCGGGCTTCGCAAAACACGAAACAACAATATGTTTGTAGTCGACATAACTTCTAGTCCATCCAAGTATCAGAAGTACGGGAATACGCTCTCTATGGAAAAGAAAAAAATCCAAAGAATGGAACAATTCACCATTTCACCGTATGAATCACCATTATCTTGGATGTCCCCACTTTCATCTTTCTTGCACCTTGACAAGCAAACTCCGCGCGGGATTGAAGTCCAGGGTCCCTAGATCTGCTTCGCTTTTTTTTGCCACCGACTTTTTGATAAGTAGATTACAATTGTCAAAGACACTATTATAAAAAAAAAACCATGGCAAGACAGAAAGTTGTGCTAGTGACCGGCGCGTCGCTGGGAATCGGGTATGCCGCTGCTATGGAATTTGCAAAGAGAGGCTATAAAGTATATGCGTGTGCCCGGAGGCTTGAGCCCATGGCAGCACTTAAAAAACATGACATTATTGCTGTGACTTGTGACGTGACGCTGGAAGCAGACGTGTCTAAATTACGTGAGTTGATTTCGACGGAAAATGATGGGAGGCTTGATATTTTGTATAACAACGCAGGACAGCCCTGTACAATGGCAGCAATAGACGCAACAGATGATGCCGTAGCACAATGTTTTGAGGTCAACGTGTTTGCACCCATTAGACTCACTAGAGAGTTTGCAGCCTTGCTAATTAAAGCGAAAGGGTCTGTCGGGTTCACAGGGTCTGTCAGTGGTGTGCTTCCAGCGCCGTTTTTGGGTATATACTCAGCCACGAAAGCTGCGCTTCATCAGTATGCAGCCACGCTTAGAGTCGAAATGGAGCCTTTTGGCGTCACAGTATTGAACTTTGTCACGGGTAGCGTGCAAACGCCAATCAATGATTCTAGAGATTTGCTGGAGAATTCGCGGTATAAGGTTCCAGGAATCGAAGTCGCAATGGAAGAGCTTCTGGGAATGACAGATCTGAAGCGGCCTATTTCTGCAGAGAAATACGCTTCACAGGTCGTCAGTGATTTCGAGCGTCAGACTTTGGGTGGAAAATTGAATATATACAGAGGTGGCGCCGCCTACTTTGCAGGTCACTTGTTGTCGTGGTGCCCTAGATTCATTGCAGAGAAAATCCTCGTGAGCCAGCTAAAGTTCAGCAAGGCTTTTGATTATATCAGACAAAAGCATCGTGGGAATGTGGCATCGGCATGAAAAAGGGTGTTATGTGATGAGAATGATTGAGCTGGCATTGTATCTGGAATGTTCTTCATTTACATACATATTGTTTTAAATGTTTACTTGTTTTTTTTATTTGGGGACTTTGTAATTCTCGTTGCAATAATTTGATGAAATATCCTCTTTTCCTTGACGCAAAGTTGCCACTTAATGTTTATTTTTGATTTTCTATAATTCTGTTTTGTTCCTATCTTAGCTTTATTCATTCTTTGAAATCGGCATTAAATATGTCTGTCTCTTACAGAGAAACAGTCACATTCTCACATTTTTAACTACTGCTGAACCACTCTGTATCCCAAAAGCGCACGACCACTTGTTTACGCGGGCGTTTTCATGCGCGGCGGGCGGTTCTGGTCAACATTAAAAAAGATAAAGACGATTCCTAACTATATCTAAAAGGTAGTAATCTCGCGCGGGTCGAGCCCAATACATGATCAAGGGTTAGTTTCACAAGCTGACCGACTTCAAATAAATTGTATCTTCGAGTGCAGATTTCAAAAGCTAACAAGTTCACTCAGCACCATCTCAGTCAGGTGCCAATCTCGAATTGTTTTTTCCTGCCAGCCTTCTGTTGCGGCTTCTATTGTTTCGTATGCAGGCATACAGGCTCAGCGCTTCTACTACGTCATCATCATCATCAGCCCATAATCCTTTAGATTGTTGATAAATTCAGCGTTTCGGAATATACCGCGAGGACCAATCTTAGCCTTCACAGCCCCGAGAATATCCATCTCCCAACGGAAAATGTCTATTCGGCGGAGTGTGCGAGCTATTGTTGTTTATTTACATTTTGCATATTTTCGTATCTTCAGCCGCCCCATGACTTGTCTCAATCGTTCGCGCTCACTGTGTGCAGGCTGCCACCTCGGTCTCGCCGGTGATTGCGCAAGCAATGTTCCCCACCGTATTGTCACCATTTTTTCCTGTTTGTTCAATCCACGCCCGTTCGTTTCATTAAGTATCTTTGGTTATTTGACTTTGTGTTATCGAGCAGTGGCTTCCCCAGGATAACTACAATCTTTACCTAGAAAATCCCCTCGATTCTCGATAGTTCTGAAGGGTTTTCACATACAATTACGCGCCGAGATTTCTAGCCCCTTTGCTTTTGCTAGACTTGTCGAAAGTACCAGCTTTTTATCAATTGACCAGTTGATTCAAAACTTCTCCCATCTTCAATTGACCAAAAAAGCTCTCAATTTTCTGATTGTTGAACATTCTCAGTTTGAATTACCGCCGAAACATTCCTTCCCCCTTTTAACGAAACATCACGATGTCTGTTTATCAAGCCCAAGGAAAGCCATTGTCTCAACAGGCTTTGTACCAACAAAAGTTGAGACAGGGAAAGTTCGACAGCCCAGGCAAGCCCTCTATTGGTGTTGCCTCTAGCGCCTCAGACACTGCTGCGTTGTTGGCCGCGTCGACTGATTTGAGCGTGAAGCCCTCTTACGAGCGCTTGCGTGCTGCGCCCGAGGCACACACTGCAGCCACTTCTGTGAAAATGGGAAAGTCAAAGGAGCCTGCTCCTGAGCCCGTGGCGAACCCAAACTTGGGCGTGCCGCTGTCTTACAACCAGGGCTCTGTTTACAAGCAAGCCCACACGAACTCCACCTCGACCATGACCCTGAGAACTACCCCTGAAAAGCTCGTTTCTAAGCACGGCTTGGTTTCCAAGCCTTCGCGTGCCTCGACCCTCGACATTGGCAAGATTTCTCAGCTTGCTGACAAGAACTCTTCGCTGTTGTTGAACAAGAGGTTCAACCCAGGTCAAGACCATCGTTCGGGAATTGCCCCGAAACCCACAGAGTTTTTGACGCAGGAGGAGGAAAACATGGCTGCCCAATCGGCAGGTCGCTCTTTGACAATGCTCCATGGCTCCGGCTATACCGACTCTATTTCGTCTCAAAAACGCACCAAGACTTTTCAGGCTGCTGATGTTGTTGACGCTACGTTGTTGGCAGCCGCTAGTGCGAAGGCCAAGGAAAGATTAAGCTCCATCAATGCTATCCACCACTTAGACTTGAGAGAACAAGCTCAATTGTACAGCAAGGCTTTGGCCACCGCTCAGAAGAATTCGGAGGAGAGATTGAAGTCCCACAAGGCAGGTATGGTTGACTTGGGAGGGGGCTTGTCTTTGCCAATCTCCGAAGTCGATAAATTGGCTAATTTGATTGTTCAACCTGTATTAGATGACCTCAACACCAAGGCCAATGCCCAGAGAGACTTTGACCAGGCTCAACAAACCAAGCGGTCAGAGCTTAAGTCTTTGCATCTCAAGGCGAAGAAAGACGAAGAAAACCGTAAACACTCTGAGAAGATTCAGCGCTTGAAGGAGAAGGATCAAAGAATTTTGGCGAACGAAGAGAGGAAGAAGGCCGAAGACAACACTTTCGCTGAGCACCAAACTGAGCAAAACGGTATTGTTGACACCAAGACGCAAGAATTGCGTGACTTGCAAAAGAAATATGCCGAGGAGAAGGAAGCTTTGTTGAAGGAGAAGAAGGAAAATGAAGATCGGATTGCCGAAGAAGAAGGTGGCTTGATTAAAGGACGCAAAGAAGAATTGGACTCCATGCAAAAGGAGAAAGATGAAATTTTGAAGCCCACGCTTGACGAATTGAAGATTGAGAACGAGAAGTTAAAGAGTTTGACAGATACCAAGGATCAATTAACCAGTGAAGTCAACAGTGGCGAAAAGCTCAAGGCTGAATACGAAGCGAAGATCAAAGAATTGAAGGAGAAGCTTGAGCTGACCAAGGACAAGATCCAGACCACAACTCTGGAGCACGAAGAATATTTGGCGAAGCGTGAGACCACCGACAAAGAAGTGAAGGAGTTAGAGCAGCAAACTGACAGTACATTGGAGGATGTTGAAAAGACTCACAATGAGTTGGACAACGAGATCGATGCCTTGAAGAAGGAAAAGGAGCAAAACATTGCCACAAAGGCCAGCCACAAGAAGGAGATTCACCAGGAGATTGACAACAAGGTCAAGGGTGAGCACGAAATCAACAAGGAGCTTCCAGAGCACATGAGAGGGTCGATTGACGAGGACAAGATTCGTGACACAGGTTCCCTTTTCTCATTCGATGAGAAGAAGCAGGCGAAGAAGGAGGCCAAGCAGGAGGTGAAGAAAGCCGAGCCAAAGGCTGAGCCGAAGAAGGTCACACCTGTTGCTGCCAAGAATGAGTTACCAAAGACAAAGAAGGCGGCGGTGACGCATAAGGAAGAGCCAAAGAAAAAGGGGTTTAGAGCCAGAATCAAGAGCGCGTTCCAAACCCCTGCACCTCCTTCGAAGCAGGAGTCGAAAGCCGCCAGCAAAAGTAAAACTGTGGCTACAAAAGAACCGAAGGCTGACAAGCTGGAATCAGTTTCCACCAGCAACTTCGACGAGGAGATTTCTGTCCGTGAGAACGGCAGGAAGAGTGGTGTTTTCAAAGAGGAAATTTGAGCTCGACCGAAAAGTATTTGAAATTGTCTGAAACATTGTACTACTTCCCCCAAAATAATTGTATAACCCTAATAAAAGTATTAATCATAAAGAAAGCTGGCTACGAGGTTTTCATGGCGTTGGTCCTCAGGAAGAACAGCTTCAACTCAACAATTATAAACGCATCACTTTGGTCGCGCGCAGATTCTTCGATCAATGCCAATAGAAAAGACTAACTATACCGCACTAAGAAAGAGATGCACCTACAACAGTATTCTCCATTGATCCCACAACTAGTACACACCGAAAGATAGTGGCAAAGATTTTTATACAATGAATACATCTGAAAAAAGCACACTTAGAGAAACTCTCCAGAAACTCAATTTTAAGTTAGGAGATGCGTCTCCAGAATACATTGCCAGGCGCAAGAAGCAAATGACCTTATTTCTTACAGCTGCCGCTGCCACAATATTCACGTCTCGGTTTGCGTATCGTACCACGATTTCCAGACAATACATCCCCTCGCTTTTCCAGGGAAACCACCAGCCGCCTCTTAGTTATAATTTCGCCATGGATGCTGCCGTAGCTGTAGGAACAGGCACCATGCTTTGTGGATCTGTGCTGTCGATGATCGCATTTGGCACGTGCTGGGTCATGGACGTGTCGTCGCTTGCAGAATTTGGGTGGCGCATGAAGTCGCTTTTGGGCGGTTACAGAAAACAGCAGGAGTTGGCAATGATGGACATTGACGACGAAAGCAAGACTATTCAGGACGGGTTGAATGACCTATTGGAAGGTAAGCTCGACTTGGATTTTGATGCGACGGAGGAACTGAAGTGAGAGGCGATGAAGGCGGATGAGGCGGATGTGGAGATCCGTATCAAACTGTTGTGAAAGAATTCAGGTTCTGAGATATCTTATGGGTAAATTTCGATAACAAGAATTGCGTGACTGAAAATGGAATGGGCCGGGAAGAATGAAGATAATTGAGATCTGCGTCATGCTAATGAAAAGAAGAGTTTAGACGATGTACAGCGCAGGGCCGCTTACAACTCTGTGTGCTCTCCGCCACTTTTAAATAGACATATGAGGTTCGAGAGAATGGTCGCCACATCATTTAAAAATGCTCTGGACGGAGGATATATGGCTTTGAATTAATTAGACTTGCCACAAAAAGGCTGACAGTGTCCTCCTTTACTTTCTTTCTCAATGAGCTTTATTCCCTATGAAACTCGCCGCTTACAAGATCATACATAGCATAGGGATCAAATAGCAGAACTCCTTAGTCCAACCAACGAAAAAAAACCCTGTCAGTAAAACAACAACTGAGTAGATGTGCTCACTTTCTTTCTGCGAGTCTTGTGACTCTACGAAACTTTTCATGAAATCAACATAACGGGTAGAAGCACTTGGCTTGAGATCGAGAGTCAATGTTGTAAAAGTAAGAACTACTGGGAACATGTAGTATCGTACTCAGTGCACGTGTAAAGAGCTGAGCTAAGGAGAAGAATAAGCTCGGTATCTTGTGCTTTTCACAATTTACCTTGGCAAAGCTCAAAATCGTATGCTACTAGTTCCTTATCTATCTTTGAGGTCTAAGCTTAAGGAAGGCCTCCGCCTGGCTGATTCGATAGAATGGAATCCAATTACTTCCGACACCCATGTCTCCCCATTTCTTCAGAAACCGATTGTTTCTAATTCATGAGGTTGCACAAATTTCTCAGCTAAACAATTTAATTCGATATGGAGTTTTTACTGTGGTCGTACTCACACACTTCAAATAGGTGGAATCCCCCACGCGCTTGACTTGGACTGCGGACCTAGACTTAAGAGGAAGACGCGTCATGATCTACGGAATCATACGACAAGCAAAAAGAGCTCAACATGTAACAAAGCGCGAGAACTACGCGCAGGCTAGCTCATAAGAGCACCTCACTACAACAGTCTTAAAAGTTTTACGATTTTATACAATTTTGCACTATGCCTGGTTTCGTAATTCTCTCTATCCTGCACATTGAGTCATCAACCCTTCACTAATCAAAAACAATGTGCTGGTGCGCTTATGCACTCAATTAAATCCGCATTGGGAAATTTATTCTAACCACGCTTCAACAAACAGAGGTCATCCCCGTCTTATCACATATATTCGGTCACTCTCCTGGAAAGATCCAAAGAGCATTATTTCTCCCACAAGATTCAGGATATTTAGCTTCGGTTTCCCTCCTTATGTACCGCCCATCCGAAGAGTCTCTCTGATTTAACTGTGCATATCTCAAAAGTCATTGATTCTCATCTCATCTCCATCAGATTAGTAACCCATCAATACTGAATCACGCACATTCACATTACTTTATGGCCAGACTCTCCACAAATCCAAACCGCCAAACCGCAGCACTGCGTGGTCCTCGGCCATCGACTGATGTAGGGTTTTACCGGAATTTGCCGGGCGACCCTCCGCTGAATGCCGGGGCGAGAAAACGCAGATACAGACCAGGCAACAAAGCGTTGAGTGAAATCCGAAAATTTCAGAAAGGCACCGATCTCTTGCTCCGGAAACTCCCGTTTGCTCGTCTAGTCAAGGAAATCGCAGATTCATTTATCGGGTCCGAGTATGGTATCCGGTGGCAGTCTAATGCTATATTGGCTCTTCAAGAAGCCAGCGAGGCGTTTCTAATACACTTGTTGGAAGACACAAACTTGTGTGCTATCCATGCCAAGCGAGTGACAATCATGCAAAAAGATATCCAGCTTGCCCGCAGACTCCGGGGTCAAATTTAGGCCCAAGATCCAGTGATGTGCACTGGATTGAAACGAAACTACATTCTCTCACTTGTGAGAGCTTTCAGGATATTAAGATGGGTTCATCATTGGCCTTTGAGGTATTCGTGTATTACTTTGCTTCACGCCTCGCATTATCTCTAGGTCTGGTACCTGGAATCAAAATTGAGACTACCTATAGTCCTGGTGTAAGTATGGAGGTTGAGCTTGTCCGAAAATGCTTTTTCCCTGATGTCTCTCGTTCTCCTGCTCGAATATTGTCGTGCTAAAATTTGAGCCACTGAATGTTTCATGGCTAAAGCTAACACACTTCTTGATGAAAGTACATGATTGTGTCTCTAAAGCCGCCTCCAAGATTTTTTTGTTTTTCACGGTTTTTTCGAAGGGCCCTTTGCAAGTACAGAACTCTTCCAAGGAAAGATGTACTCTTTCCGCTCCAAAAGGTCCCACGCTCTCAAGTTTACTGGGAGTTTTTATGAATTACTTCAAATCAAGGAACCTGAACATCAGCACCAGTAAAGCCTTTTGTTATATCATGTATAGGGAACGAAATCTATCGCTGTGCTCCCAGCCCCTGAATAAAGCTGCCGAAGAACGAGGCGAGTCACTTCCCTGAATAGCTACATTTCCCGGGTTGTGATTGCGTTATCAAGAATTGAAATTGAATCTTCATATAAAACAGTCGTTGTATTTAAGCGCAAGGGACGCCCGTGAGGGCCTGCTTGTTCGTCTCTCAAACCTTCATGAATATTTCTCTGTACCTCAGCGCACTCTTATTTTCATGAACAGTAGACTCATGTTCTCAAGTTGCTGAACTCATTGGCCAGATTCATTTCGGTGTCAGAAGTTGGGAGGGACTTAGCGCTTCAATCAAGTTTCTGCGAAACTCCCTCCATATCATAATCTCCAGTGCTTTTTTTTCTTCCGTTGCGGCCCTGTGGATTTGGGTTCCCGTATATAATTGTGGTGGTACCATTGGCATTCAATTTAAAATGAGTTTTCAGATGCTGAGCTAGATTATCAGATCTCAGGAACTTCTTATCGCAGTACTTGCAATGGAAAGGCCGAATATTTGAATGCACGGAACGGATATGCCGCTTCAAATGCTCCAGGCGCTTGAACTGCTTATCACAATCTGGACAAGGGAACGGCTTTGGCTCGTCATCTCCCTGGTCCGCTTGGTGGTTGTGATCATGACTTGCGGTAGGCTTGGATTCTCGACCCTCATTGGTCATCTTGACATCCACGTCCATTTTCGAGGCATTTAACTGTAAGTCCTGAGAGTTTTTGAAGAGCCCTTGAGAATTTGAAAGCTCCGCCTCCAGAACTGCCACGTCCATGTTACCAAATGTGTCCGTCATAAAATCTTCTTGTTTCTTAACCTCAGTTTTCGATGACAGAGGCAAGGTAAGCGGGCGTAACGACAGTGTTGGGTTGGCGTTATCGTGATCGGTGTTCTGGACTAGCTGCAGAAACAGGCTTTGGCGCACGCCATGTACGTCCGCATGTGCAATGTTCAAGCTCAAGTTTGCAGGCAACGATATTTCTGGAATGGAGGAAGTGTTGGCAGATTTCCGACGTCTGCGCTTTTGGTCCATGGAAAGTGTACGCAGCGTTTTGAGGGGGGCGTCGTCCGATCTTGGGGATACTACTTGGATCAGATTCCGCCGCGTCCAGCCCGGCTTCAGCACCCCCGTCAGATTGCGGACTCCGTTCGAGACAGGTTTGTCCAGGATGACGTCAGCGGTGTTATTTAGCCAATAGGTGATGGCAGAAACGCACTCGTCGTTCATCACGTACGGATTTAGAGGATTGTTCAACGCCTGTGTTCCTAGAGCAGATCTCAGGCCGGACAACGTGTGGCGCAGCGACGTGTCCTCGTGTGGAATTGCCTCGAGGGCAGCTGTTGCCGAGAGCGGGCCCAAGTGGTCGGGCTCGTTGAGGCCAGAGAGGTCCAGGAGGTCATTTATCGCGGACAGCTTCGAGAAAAGCGTCAGTAGTGAGGGCGACAGCACGCTCGAAGGCAAAATGTACCGTGTGGCGCCGCGAGCATTAGCACTGCTACTGGGAACAGAGAGATCGGGCGCGTTCCCACCAGCAAGCCCGCCCAAAAGATGTCGCGGATTCACTGTGCGCTCTTCAGGGGTCGCCTGCGGTTCTGTGAGCATGCTGTAAGTTTCCGGAGACGGCAGTTGCAGGCTGCTGGGCGCCCGGAGCGACATTCGGTTTAGCTGCTCGACGGCCAGCAGAAACCGTCGCCTATGGGAGTAATGATTATCAAAGCCTTCTGCATACTTTAAAGGAGATGCCGCAAGCTCGTGTGGCGCCATGGCAGTG
Source organism: Metschnikowia henanensis (assembly GCA_030674755.1). NCBI lineage: Eukaryota > Fungi > Ascomycota > Pichiomycetes > Serinales > Metschnikowiaceae > Metschnikowia > Metschnikowia henanensis. Next base: position 799 of record JAKUBE010000716.1, on the reverse strand, counting down.
TAATTGAAATCGACGTTCGCCGTCAGCAGCAGCAGCAGCGGCCCACCAAGCTCCGGGCCAGCGGCAAACGCGTCTGTCGTGTATGACGGCATGGAGTCGTAGTTGAAGAAGATCTCGTCATTTAGGTCAATTGCGCCAGGATTGACCGTGGCAAGCAGGGCCGGCGGCGGGATCCAGTCCGGAGCGGGGTTCGGCGGCTGTGCAGTGACTGCTTGTGTTTGCAGAGCCAGCGGGTAAAAAGGGTGCTGCTGTTTCGTCGGACGTTGATCTCGCAACTGTGGCTCTAGACTTAGCGGTAGTTGTTGTGACATTGTGTAGGGGGCTGTGTTTTTTTCCAAAGAGTCGCTTCTGGCTTGAATTGTGGTTTGCTTGTGATTTAGCTTTCAGCAGTTCTGTTTCTTGATTTGTAATGAGATTGTGCTTAGAGCAGCACTTTTGATTCTTCTGTCTTTGTCTGAGCTTAACTGCCTTTTAGCTTCCCTTAACTTTCCTGTTCCTTTATGGTTTGTGATCTTCTGATTGTTTCTTGATGGGACTATCAGGGCGATGCCAAATCTACAAGATTTGATATGATGGGCGGACGAAGGCGCTGGCGGGTATCAAAATATAGGGCGTGCTGTATAATCCAGGGTCTTTCTAGCAAGTGAGAATATGCGCCGTTTGTGTCCGTGAACAAAAACAACGTGGCTGTAAAAACACTTTTCGGGAAAAACCAGGTGTTTGCTAAGGTTATGGTGTGACGGCGTAGAAGAAAACGTGGTTTGTTTAATTTCTCTGCTCGCAGAAGTGTGGCCTGGTC
>JAKUBE010000715.1:0-14584 GCA_030674755.1 Metschnikowia henanensis | reverse complement strand
CAACAATTGCAGTCATCTTCAATCTCCCGGGCTCAGCCTCAATACGGTCAAGCACCGCGGTGAGCTTGGCATATGTGATCTTGCTTGTTGTGGGTGCTAAGATCGGGTGCTTGTGAGATTCCTCTGCCAATTCGATCAATTTTTTGGCATCTTTCTCGGTGTTTTCTGGAGAAGGAGACCGAGAAACATGTGAGCTTGGTTGAGACAAAGGTTTGGACACTTCTGAAGCGGGCGTAGGCAATTTCGGTGATTCCTCGGTTTTTCTTGCTTTCCTTGATGGAGAGGATTCACGTGAGGCTTTTCTTTTTGTGGAGCCTTTGGCAGCACTCTTATTCAGGTCTCCGAAGAAGCGAAGTATAGATTGCTGGCCCATTTTTCCAAAGAGAATGTTTTTGGGGGTGGAGAGAAGGATATTGTTAATGGGGAGTACGCGTCTTCGAAATATGCTTAGCATTCCTGAGGCGCGCCTGCTTTGAATAATGTTGGATGAACTAGCTTATTCGGAGACTTATTTCCCGCTCTGAAAGATCCCCAAAAATTCTGAAATGCGCAAGTTGATTGTCCGATTTCAACCAACGCTATGTTTCTCACGGCTCTCCAACCTTATATTTTCTTTGATGGGTTAAGCAGCCGAGCAAATTGGGCGCAAGCCTCAAAGAAAGCTCGCGTCGCGCGTCACGTGTGTTTTGATGCCTGTGGGCGGTAAGGCGACTGCAAAAGACGAGACGCTTAGAGAAGAAATGTTGCAGTGCTTTTTTACACCCTTTCCACTGCTTGACGCTTGAAAAATGTACTCCCCTTTTACTTTTGTGGCCTTTTCGGTATACCCTTAAGAGATTCTAGTTTTCTCTTTATCAAAGCTTCTTCGAGAGTCCGAGGTACCCTTGACAGGTGCAAGAAGCAATGAAGAACATATTGATTTCACTGAAGTAATGAAGAGCACTAAAGTCCACAAGATTTGAGCCCTTTATTCTTTCCGACTCTCATTTTTTTTACTGATTTCCCAGACATCAGAGTTTACCAGCCAAAGAAACTAAAAACACACAAAAACAGGGGTGGACTTGAGACCTGTTTATTTAGCAGCAGCCAACGGGTCGCATTTCTTGAACGAGCGGTCGTGCACTCAACACCTGCACTAACATCAACAACAAATATTTCATCAATAAAAACCCAAATCTACAGAGCAGAATGCCTCTTTTTCGCGAGGAAAACTTTCTCGTTATTCATGCTGGCTCTCAGGAAACAAAAGTTTTGTTTGGGTTGCAAGAATCATTGACGCCTCCCAAAATCACAATACCAACCGTCGTTTATCATGACGTTTCGACAAGTCAATACCGTTCTTCAGACCCCACGGGCGAGTTTGTGAAAATTCACCCGATTGTTGGTGCGCGTATCGTTGATATTGAAGCTTTCAAAGCGCTTCTAAAGTTTGTGTTCCAGTCTTTCATACAAAGAAACCCGATCTTGACGATCAATCAAATTCCATTATTGTTGATCACGCCATCTGTATCCTTTTCACGCGAGTCCGTTGAGGAAATCACCAAATTTGTGTTCCAGACGTTGGAACTCACGGCATTCAATATTCTCGACTTGTCTGTGGCGGCTTCATATGGCCTTGGCTCCACGTCGTCATCGCTTGTAGTAAACATCGGGCATGAGACAACACAAATTGTGCCTGTTTTGGGAGGTTTGCCAATCAAGTACGCGTCGAGAAGATTGGAAGCTGGAGGAAAGACGATCGACGAGGAATTGCGCAAGATCTTGCCTCGGTTCACCGACGAACAGATCAAGTCATTGAAGCACTCCAATATCTTTGAGGTCATGATTGACCATGACGACTCATTCTACTCGCTCGCCGATTTGACGGAGGAGAAGAAAAGCGAGGACGACGAAATAGACGTGGCCAAAATTGTCTCTGGGGAAACTGGGGTCATGGGTGCGTCTCAGGAGAACACAGAAAACACTGAGGGGAAACAGAACAATGAGTTGCAGATGAACTCGTTCACGCACGACGGGCACACTATAACAGTCGGCAAAGAGAGGTTTCAGGGAACGCAAAAGCTCGTCGACGCGCTTGCAGATGGAATCTTTGCGTCGTTGTCTGAAGTGCCCGATTTAGCCAAGAGACAGGAGTGTTACGACAACTTGATATTCGTCGGAGGCACGACGAACATCGTGGGATTGAAGCAGGCTGTTGTGCTCAAGCTCTGCAAAGACCATTTGACGAGGCCACCCCTGACGAGAAAGTCAAAGACAGACCAAGCAGGTGCAAATACGGCGATTTTGGCATACCAGCTGACGGATGATATCGGCGAGGGCGCCGTGGAGCATAATGCTGGCTCGCAAGTTCCCTCGTCGATCCGGTTGATTAAGCACCCCGAGTATTTTCCCGAGTGGAAAAAGCCCAAGGAGAAAGCAGGCTCGTGGTCGGACGTCTACTTTTTGGGAGGCCAGATTTATGCGAAGCAGATTTACGGCGCTAATTCTAACTACGGGGGAGACTCGTTCATAGACACCGACATCTACGACGAGCGCGGGCCACAAGCCATTTGGGATGTCAGTCTTTGAATTCGTACGTACACGAAATAAACGGAGTAGAGCGAGTGAATAGTGATAGACGCGATGCATCATACAAAGGGATGTACTTGCCTATTGACTTTGAACGTTGGCGATAAATTTTGAGTAGTTCGCCCGTGTGCCAAGTATAGATTGTTTGCTCAAGACAGAGTCCGTCCGTGAAAGAGAAGGCGGGTCAGTGTCCACAAACGAAGCATGTTCATGAGCGTCCACACGCGGAAGGGGCTTGTCAAGCTTAACATGGCTTTGCTTGGTATACGAAGAGTCATTCGAGTCACGCCTCGCATCAAAAGAACCATGATTTTCGTCTTCAGTAGAAGTAAAAGAGGTAGCGCGATTCATTCTTCGTGAACTAAGAAGATTTCGGCCGCTGATTGCTTGGCTCCCAGATACTTCCAGGTTAGTCTTTAACTCACAGGCTGACAATTTCGGACTTTTGAGTTCGGCCTGGGCTTTCCTTGGTTGAGCAAAATTGCGCAAATACATGTAGTCAGAGTTTCGTCTTTCAGAATCAGGCTTCGCATCCGACCTTGCATTGCTTTGAGGGATGTGAAAATCAGATTGGCGTTGACGGGGACCATCTCGCATTGTAGCGACAAAAGGCCGGACGTTCACTGTTGCCTTATTTTTTTCTGTCCCTTCAATTTCACTACCAAGTCTTGTCTCTACTGTAGTTCTATGACGCATGGGCAGAGTACAGTCGTTTTCTCTAACTCTTGTATCACGTGCTGGAGACTTGGAGCGTGGAGACCGTGCTGATCCCACATCGGAGTAATCGCGAGGAAAAGAGAGATCGGGCCTTTTGTTCAACTTCGAAGATCCTGGACCCAGTGTAAGGTTTTTTATGAAATGATAGAATGACAGCTGTAAACCAGACGCATGTGGCGTGATTATACCCATGTACCATCCAATTGCCGCAGCAACAGCAAGCCAAATGAAAGCTACTTTCAAAAAACGGGCGGTGACTGAAGTGTAATGTAGAAAAATGGGCAAGGAGATTTGGAGGATGTACGTGGCCATCATTCCAGCTAGAAAAGGGCCCGCCTTTTCTAATATGCGTTGAGGAACCGGCCTTCCAAAAAGTATGAATGTATTTTCCGACATGCTCGACCATAGGGCCCGTTCACGAAGAATTGGCGAGCTTGGCATTGTGCTTCGGGAATTAGAATAGTCAGAATGAGCGAACTCAAATTTCAGTCACTATGATGCGAATTATGATATGAGCTGCGGTCAGAGAAATTGATTGTTTGTTCGCCCAGTCAATGGTTCCCGGGTTGCGCTGGTATGATTTGTAATTTCCTGGAGCTTTCAGTAGTTTAGAAAATAAATGGAATTGAATCCCCCATCAGTGGTGAAAAGTGACCATGATGAATATGCGGAGGCTTTTGTTGATCGTTTCTGCTTTAGGCAACAACGCGGGCCTCGCAAAACACGAAACAACAGTACCGTATCGCTTGTAGTCGACATAACTTTTGGTCGATCCAAGAATCAGAAGTACGAAAACACGCTCTTTTAGAAAAAGGAAAAATAATCAAAGAAGAGGAATAAATCACCGTTTCACCATATGAAGCCTCTTTCTCATATGCCCCCACTTTCAAGGTTTCTCGCACCTTGACAAGCGAACTCCGCGCGGGGTTGAAGTACAGGTTCTCTAGATCTGCTTCGATTTTTTTGCCACCGACTTTTTAATAAGTATTACAATAATCAGACTATCTCAGAACCAGATAATATGGCAAAACAGAAAGTTGTGCTAGTGACCGGCGCGTCGCTGGGAATCGGGTTTGCTGCTGCTATGGAATTTGCAAAGAAAGGCTATAAAGTATATGCGTGTGCTCGGAGGCTTGAGCCCATGGCCGCGCTTAAAGAATATGGTATTGTTACTGTGACTTGTGACGTGACGCTGGTAGCAGACGTGTCCAGATTACGCGAGTTGATTTCGACAGAGAATGATGGGACGCTTGATATCTTGTATAACAACGCAGGACAGCCCTGTACAATGGCAGTAATAGACGCAACAGACGATGCCGTAGCACAATGTTTTGAGGTCAACTTATTTGCACCAATTAGGCTCACTCGAGAGTTTGCAGACTTGCTTATAAAAGCGCAAGGGACGGTTGGGTTCACGGGATCTGTCAGTGGTGTGCTTCCAGCGCCGTTTTTGGGAATATACTCAGCCACGAAAGCTGCGCTTCATCAGTACGCAGCCACGCTTAGAGTCGAAATGGAGCCTTTTGGCGTCACAGTCTTGAACTTTGTCACGGGCAGCGTGCAAACACCAATCTGTGATTTCAGAGAGTTGCTGGAGAATTCGCGGTACAAAGTTCCGGGAATCGAAGTCGCAATGGCAGAGCTTCAGGGAATGACAGATCTGAAGCGGCCCATTTCTGCAGAGAAATACGCTTCACAGGTCGTCAGTGATTTCGAGCGCCAGACTTTGGGCGGGAAATTGAATATCTACAGAGGAGGCGCCGCCTACTTTGCAGGGCACTTGTTGTCGTGGTGCCCTAGATTTATTGCGGAGAAAATTCTCGTGAGCCAGCTAAAGTTTAGCAAGGCTTTTGATTATATCAGACAAAAGCATCGCGGGAATGTGGCATCGGCATAAACAAAGGTGTTGTTTGATAGAAATGGATGAGCTGGTGCTCAACTTCGTTTCAAAAGAGCGATTGTTTCATTTACATTTATAATAATTCATTATTTTCTATTATCGATTTTCTGTGCTTTGATCATTAATATAATCAATTGTCCCCTTTTCGTTGACCCAATGGTCATTTCGAAAGTTTATTATAAGATTTCAATTATTTTGGTTGATGTTTATCTCCTTTTGTTACTACTTGAACCGGCACTCAATAAGTCTCATTCTTTAACAGAAATAGTCACATCTTCCCATTTTCAACTATTGCTAATCGCTTAAATTAACCCTTTTCGTATTTTCCCGAAGGCGCGCGACAATTCTTTACGCGGGCGTTTTCATGCGCAGCGAATGGCTCTGAAGGTCAACTTTGAAAAAGATAACAACCTTTCGTATCTACGAGGCCGTCATCTCATTCGGGTCGAGCCCAATGCATGTTCAAGACCTAGATTTCCCCAGACTGCCTGATTTTGAATTGATTGAGTGCAGGTTTAAAAAGCTAGCAAGTTCACTCGGCACCATCTCACTCGGGTGCCAATCTCAAATTGTTTTTTCCTGCCAGCCTTCTGTTGCGGCTTCCATTGTTTCGTATGCAGGGACACAGGCTCAGCGCTTCTACTACGTCAACCTCATCAGCCCACGATCCTCTACGACCCTTATGAAATCATCGTTTCGAGAAAAATCTCGTAGCTGATCTTAGACTTTACAGCCCCAAGTTTTTTGGGTCCCAAACGAAATACGTTCAGTTGGTGGAGTGTGCGAGCTATCGTAGCTTATTTACATTTTGCATATTTTCGTATCTTCAGCCGCCCCATGACTTGTCTCGTTCATTCGCGCCCGGCTGTGTGCAGGCTACCACCTCGGTCTCGCCGGTGATTGCGCAAGCAATATTCCCCACCGTATGGTCACCATTTTTTCCTGTTTGTTCAATTCACGCTCGTTCGTTTTATTAAGTATCTTTAGCTATTTGACCTTGTTTGATCGAGCAGTGGCTTTTCAAGACAATCACAATCCTTACCTAGAAAACTTCCTCGATTCTCGATAGTTGTGAACGGTTTTTACATACACTTACGCGCCGAGATCCCTAGCCCCTTTGCTTTTGCTAGAGTTGTTGAAAGTACCACCTTTCTATCAATTGTCCAGGACCCAACCTTTTGGCAATTTACCAAATTGTCACATATCAAATTGACCACATAAAGCCGTCAATTCCAGTTTCATAAACATTCACAGTTTGAGTTTTCGCCGAAACATTCCTATCCCTTTTAACGAAACTTCACCATGTCTGTTTATCAAGCGCAAGGCAAGCCATTGTCTCAACAGGCTTTGTACCAACAAAAGTTGAGGCAGGGAAAGTTCGACAGCCCAGGCAAGCCCTCTGTTGGTGTTGCCTCGAGCGCCTCAGACACTGCTGCGTTGTTGGCCGCATCGACTGATTTGAGTGTGAAACCCTCTTATGAGCGCTTGCGTGCTGCGCCCGAGGCACACACTGCAGCCTCTTCTGTGAAAATGGGCAAGTCAAAGGAGCCTGCTCCTGAGCCCGTGGCGAACCCAAACTTGGGTGTGCCGCTGTCGTACAACCAGGGCTCTGTCTACAAGCAAGCCCACACCAACTCCACCTCGACCATGACGCTGAGAACTACCCCTGAAAAGCTCGTCTCTAAGCACGGCTTGGTCTCCAAGCCTTCGCGGGCCTCGACCCTTGACATTGGCAAGATCTCCCAGCTTGCCGACAAGAACTCCTCGCTGTTGTTGAACAAGAGATTCAACCCAGGTCAAGACCATCGTTCAGGTATTGCTCCGAAACCCACGGAGTTTTTAACGCAGGAGGAAGAAAACATGGCTGCCCAATCGGCTGGCCGCTCCTTGACAATGGTCCATGGCTCCGGCTATACCGACTCTATTTCGTCTCAAAAACGTACCAAGACCTTCCAGGCTGCTGATGTTGTTGACGCTACGTTGTTGGCAGCCGCGAGTGCGAAGGCCAAGGAAAGATTGAGCTCCATCAATGCCATCCACCACTTGGACTTGAGAGAACAAGCTCAATTGTACAGCAAGGCTTTGGCCACCGCTCAGAAGAATTCGGAGGAGAGATTGAAGTCCCACAAGGCCGGCATGGTGGACTTGGGAGGAGGCTTGTCTTTGCCAATCTCCGAAGTTGACAAATTGGCTAACTTGATTGTTCAGCCTGTATTAGACGACCTCAACACCAAGGCTAATGCCCAGAGAGACTTTGACCAGGCTCAACAAACCAAGCAGTCAGAGCTTAAGTCTTTGCATCTCAAGGCGAAGAAAGAGGAGGAAAATCGTAAGCACTCCGAGAAGATTCAGCGTTTGAAGGAGAAGGATCAAAGAATTTTGGCGAACGAAGAGAGGAAGAAGGCCGAAGACAACACTTTCGCTGAGCACCAAACTGAGCAAAACGGTATTGTTGACACCAAGACGCAAGAATTGCGTGATTTGCAAAAGAAATACGCAGACGAGAAGGAAGCGTTGTTGAAGGAGAAGAAGGAAAATGAAGAGCGGATTGCCGAAGAAGAAGGCGGTTTGATCAAAGGGCGCAAAGAAGAATTAGACTCCATGCAAAAGGAGAAAGACGAAATCTTGAAACCCACTCTTGACGAATTGAAGATTGAGAACGATAAGTTGAAGAATTTGACAGATACCAAGGATCAATTAACCAGTGAGGTCAAGAGTGGCGAGAAGCTCAAGGCTGAATACGAAGCGAAGATCAAAGAATTGAAGGAGAAGCTCGAGCTGACTAAGGACAAGATCCAGACCACGACTCTGGAGCACGAAGAGTACTTGGCAAAGCGCGAGACCACCGACAAGGAAGTGAAGGAGTTGGAGCAGCAAACTGACAGCACGTTGAAGGATGTTGAAAAGACTCATAACGAGTTGGACAACGAGATCGATGCCTTGAAAAAGGAAAAGGAGCAAAACATTGCGACAAAGGCCAGCCACAAGAAGGATATTTACCAAGAAATCGACAAGAAGGTCAAGGGCGAGCATGAAGTCAACAAGGAGCTTCCGGAACACATGAGAGGGTCGATTGACGAGGACAAGATTCGTGACACGGGTTCTCTTTTCTCATTTGACGAGAAGAAGCAGGCGAAGAAGGAGGCCAAGCAGGAGGTGAAGAAAGTTGAGCCAAAGGCTGAGCCGAAGAAGGTCACACCTGTTGCTCCCAAGAATGAGCTACCAAAGACAAAGAAGGCGGCGGTGACACAAAAGGAAGAACCGAAGAAAAAGGGCTTCAGAGCCAGAATCAAGAGCGCGTTCCAAAGCCCTGCGCCTCCTTCAAAACAGGAGTCGAAAGCCGCCAGCAAAAGCAAAACTGTTGCTACGAAAGAGCTGAAAGCTGACAAGCTGGAATCAGTCTCAATCAGCAACTTTGACGAGGAGATCTCTGTCCGTGAGAACGGCAGGAAGAGTGGTGTTTTCAAAGAGGAAATTTGAGCTCGACCGAAAAGTTTTTGAAATTACCCGAAACATTGTACGACTTCCCCCAAAATAATTGTATCAATCTAATAAAAGTACTAATTATGATGTAAGCTGGGTATACAGATTTCATGGCGTTGTTTTTTAAAAAAACTGCTCCAAATTATAACAATGATAAACGCAGCACCTTGGCCGCGCGCACTTTCCTCCTCGACCGATGCCAATAGAAACAAGACTGACTACCGCACCAAGAAATAATCATCTACAACGATAGTCTCCATTGATCCCACAACTAGTACACACCGGAACACAGAGGCAAAGATCTTCATACAATGAATGCGTCTGAAAAAAGCACGCTCAGAGATACTCTACAAAAACTCAATTTCAAGCTAGGAGATGCGTCTCCGGAATACATTGCCAGGCGCAAGAAGCAAATGACGTTGTTTCTTACAGCTGCTGCCGCCACAATATTCACGTCTCGGTTTGCGTACCGTACAACGACTTCCAGACAATACATCCCCTCGCTTTTCCAGGGAAACCACCAGCCACCTCTAAGTTATAATTTTGCCATGGATGCTGCCGTAGCTGTAGGAACAGGTACCATGCTTTGTGGATCTGTGCTGTCGATGATTGCATTTGGCACGTGCTGGGTCATGGACGTGTCGTCGCTTGCAGAATTCGGGTGGCGCATGAAGTCGCTTTTGGGCGGGTATAAAAAACAGCAGGAGTTGGCAATGATGGCTATTGACGACGAAAGCAAGACTATTCAGGACGGGTTGAACGACTTATTGGAAGGTAAGCTTGATTTGGATTTTGATGCGACGGATGATCTGAAGTGAGGGGCGAATCAGGCGGAGAAGGCTGATAAGAAGATCTTTCACCAACTGTTGTGAAAGCATTCAGGTCTAAAGAGAGATCTTATGGGTAGATCCCGATGATGAAAATTGCGTGGGGAAGATGAAGGTAATTGAGACCAGCGTTATGTTGATGAAAGAGAGAGTCTTGATGATGGACAGTACAGGGCCGTTTACAACTCTGTGTACTCTCCGCCACTTGTAAATAGATATATGAGTTTTGCGAAGATTGTCGCCACATCATCTAAGAATGCTTTGGAGGGAGAATATATGGCTTTGAATGAACTAGACTGGCAACAACCCAGGCTGACTGTGTCCTCTTCTATTTTCTTCTCGATGAGTTTTTATCTCTAAGAAAATTGCCGCTTATAAGATCACAGCATAAAGATCATATGGCAGAACTCTCTAATTCAACCGACGGGCCATAAGCGCTGCCAGTAAAATAAGCAACTCAGTAGGGTATATTTGTTTTCATTTTGCGAGTCTTGTGATTCTACGGAGCTTCTCATTAAATTATGATAATGGGGGTGAACCTTTTGGTTTGGGGTCGGGAGTCAACGTTGCAATAGTAACAACTACTGGGAACATGCAGAATTATACCCAGTGCATCTATGTAAAGCTAAGATAAGAAGAAGAACGAGCAAACTCAGTACTCTGTGCTTTTCACAACTTACCTTTACAAAGCCCCAATTGTATACTACTACCCAGAATAAGAAACCCATATCTCCCCATTGCCGAAGAAACCGACTGGTTGTGATCCATACAGCTGCACAATCTTGTCTGCCAAATGACTCGTCAAACATAAGGTCGTACTCACACGCTCATTTCCTTTTTATCTAATAGGTAGAATCCTTTACGCGCTTGACTTGACCTGCGGAGCTTGACTCAAAAAGACGCGTCTTGATCTATGCGAACATACGGAAAACAAAAAAAATTCAACATTTCACAACGCGCAAGACACGCAGATTAGACACGCAGATTAAATTGTAAGGGCGTTTCATCTCAATAATTTTAAAAGTACGGTGAATTCACGCAATTTTACACTTTGCCTGTTTTCGGAATTCTCTCGATCCTGCACCTGGAGTCCTCAGTCCTACACTAATCGAAAACAGTGTGCTGGTGCGTCCATGCACCCAATTAAACCCGCATTGGGAAACTCATCCTGACCACGCTTCAACAAAGAGAGGTCAACGCCGTCTTTTCACATATATTCGGTCACTTTTTACGAAGGACTCGAGGAGCCTTTTTCTGCTACAATATCTAGGATATTCATCTTCGGTTTTTCGCCTTTTGTGCCGCCCGTCCTTAGAGCCTCTCTGATTTAATGGGCATATCTCAAAACCTATTGATTCTCATCTCATTAACGGCAGATTGAAAACAAACAATACTCTAACACGCTCATTCCACAATATTTCATGGCCAGACTCTCCACAAATCCAAATCGCCAAACAGCAGCACTGCGCGGTCCTCGGCCATCAACTGATGTAGGATTCTATCGGAATTTGCCGGGCGATCCTCCGCTGAATGCCGGGGCGAGAAAACGCAGATATAGACCAGGAAACAAAGCGTTGAGTGAGATCCGAAAATTCCAAAAAGGTACCGATCTCTTGCTTCGGAAACTTCCGTTTGCTCGTCTCGTCAAGGAGATCGCAGACTCGTTTATCGGGTCCGAATATGGTATCCGGTGGCAGTCAAATGCTATATTGGCTCTTCAAGAAGCCAGCGAGGCGTTTCTAATACACTTATTGGAAGACACAAACTTATGTGCTATCCATGCTAAGCGAGTGACCATCATGCAAAAGGATATCCAGCTTGCCCGCAGACTCCGGGGTCAAATCTAGGCCCAAAGATCCGGTGATCTGCGTTAGTTTTAAACCAAAGCACGTTCTCTCGCATGTGAGAGATTTTATGATACCGAGATGGATTCATAACTGGCTCCAACGTATTTTTGAACCACTATGCTTCACCTGTTGCATTATCTCTAGGCCTGATATTTGGGATCGTGGTGGAGACTACTTATAGTGCTGGTGTAAAACAGGAGGCTTGAAAGGGTTTGATGAGATTCCTGTTCAATAGTTTCGGAAAAACTTTCAGCGATAAATTGTTCAAATACTTGCCTAGCTTCCGCGAAGTTGCTGAGATCCTATGTATTGTGGAAATTAAAAGTTGCCCCGACCCAAAATCAGAGAATACTTTCTCTTTGATGTCTTTCGTTCTCCTGCTCAAATTGTGTTGAGGTCCTAAAAATTGAGCCTTTGACTGTCTTAAGGTCCACGCAAACTTACTACTTAGTGCAAGTTCATGAAGGTGTAACTTGAGCCGCCTCCAAAGTTACTACGAGCTTTACAGTTAGGCCAAAGGGCCCTTTGCGAGTACAAAATCCTTCAAGGAAAAAATGTGCTGTCTTCGCTTTAGAGGGTCCCAAGCTTTAAATTTAGGTGGGAATTCTAAAAGTCACCTCACATCAGAATTGGGAGTGAGTACCAGTGAAAGTTTCTTGACATATGATTCATTTAGAACAAAATCTATCGCTCTGCTCCCAGCCCTTAAGTCAGGCTGCTGAAGAGAAAGGCGCTTCTCAGACATTCGGTGATCGCAGTATCAAGAATTGAAATTGAATATTCATATAAAACAGTCATTGTATTGAAGCGCAAACGACGCCCTTGAGGACCTGCTTCTGCCTCTCTCAAACCTCGATCAACATCTTTCTGTACCTCAGCGTATTCTCATTGTCATAGGTTGGACTCATTGGCCAGGTTTTATTCGGTGTCGGAAGTTGGCAGGGACTAAGCGCCTCAACTAAGTGTCTGAGAAACTGCCTCCATCTCATAATCTCCATTGCTTTTTTTCCTTCCATTGCGACCCAGCGGATTCGGATTCCCGTATATGATTGTGGTGGTACCATTGGCATTCAACTTGAAATGAGTTTTCAGATGCTGAGCGAGATTATCGGATCTCAGGAACTTCTTATCGCAGTACTTGCAATGAAAAGGCCGGATGTTTGAATGCACCGACCGAATATGCCGCTTCAAATGCTCCAGGCGCTTGAACTGCTTATCACAATCTGGACAGGGGAACGGCTTTGGCTCGTCATCTCCCTGGTCCGCTTGGTGGTTGTGGTCATTAGCTGCGGTAGGGTTTGCTTCTTGACTCCCAATCGTCATCTCGACATCCACGTCCATTTTCGAGGCATTGGATTGTGTGCTCTGAGAGTTCTTGAAGAGCCCCTGGGAATGCGGAAGCTCCGCCTCCGGAACTGCCACGTCCATGTTATCAAATGTGTCCGCCGTGAACTCATCTTGTTTCTTGGAGTCAGTTTTCGATGACAGAGGCAAGGTAAGCGGGCGTAACGACAGCGCGAGGTCGGCGACATCGTGATCTGTGTTCTGGACTAGCTGCAGAAACAGGCTTTGGCGCACGCCATGTAAGTCAGCATGTGCCATGTTCAAGCTCAAGTTCGCAGGCAACGATATCTCCGGAATGGAGGACGTGTTGGCCGATTTCCGGCGTCGGCGCTTCTGCTCCATGGAAAGTGTGCGCAGCGTCTTGACGGGAGCGTCGTCCGATCTGGGGGAGACTACTTGGATCAGATTCCGCCGCGTCCAGCCCGGCTTCAGCACCCCAGTCAGATTGCGGGCGCCGGTCGAAACGGGCTTGTCCAGAATGACGTCAGCGGTGTTGTTGAGCCAGTAGGTGATGGCAGACACGCACTCGTCGTTCATCACGTACGGATTTAGGGGATTGTTCAACGCCTGCGTTTCTAGCGCGGATCTCAGGCCAGGCAAAGTGTGGCGCAGCGACGTGTCCTCGTGTGGAATTGCCTCGAGGGCAGCTGTTGCCGAGAGCGGGCCCAAGTGGTCGGGCTCGTTGAGCCCAGAGAGGTCCAGGAGGTCGTTTATCGCGGACAGCTTCGAGAATAGCGTCAGTAGTGACGGCGACAGCACGCTCGAGGGCAAGATGTACCGTGTCACGCCACGAGCGTTGGCACTGCTACTGGAAACAGAAAGATCGGGCGCGTTCCCGCCAGCGAGCCCGCCAAAAAGATGCCGCGGGTTTACTGTGCGCTCTTCTGGGGATACCTGCGGTTCCGTGAGCATGCTGTAAGTTTCCGGAGACGGCAGTTGCAGGCTGCTGGGCGCCCGGAGCGACATTCGGTTTAGCTGCTCGACAGTCAGCAGAAACCGCCGCCGGTGGGAGTAATGATTATCGAAGCCCTCGGCGTATTTCAACGGCGATGCCGAAAGCTCGTGTGGCGCCATGGCCGTGTAATTGAAATCGAAGTTCGCCGTCAGCAGCAGCAGCATGGGCCCGGCGAGCTCGGCGTCAGTGGCAAACGCGTCCGTCGTGTACGACGGCATGGAGTCGTAATTGAAAAAGATCTCGTCGTTTAGGTCGATTGCGCCCGGATTGACCGTCCCAAGCAGGGCCGGCGGCGGGATCCAGTCCGGGCTGGAGTTCGGCGGCTGTGCAGTGCCTGTTTGTGTTTGCAGAGCCGGCGGGTAATAAGGGTGCTGCTGTTTCGGCGGCCGTTGGTCTCGCAAGTGTGGCTCTAGACTTAGCGGTAGTTGTTGAGACATTGTGTGGGGGATGTGCTTTTTTCAAGGCGCCGCTTCTGGTCTGGATTGACTTGCTTGTGATCGCTTGTGCTTTGCTTGTGGTTTAATTCCGAGCGGTTCTGTTCCGTGCTTAGTAATCAGATAGTGCTTGGAACAGCACTCTTGCCTCTGCTGTCTTTGTATGATTCAAGTGCCTCGAGGCTTTCCTCAAATTTCCTGGCCCCTTTGATCTGTAATGTCCCGATTGTTTTTTGGACTGGGATTATCAGAGCTATGCCAGATCTACAAGATTCGATGTGATAGGCGGATGAAGGCGCTGGCGGGTATCAAAATATAGGGCGTGCTGTATAAACCAGGGTCTTTCTAGCAAGTGAGAATATGCACCGTTTGTATGTGTGAACAAAAACAACGTGGCTGTAAAAATACTTCTGGCAAAAAAACCAGGTGTTTCAAAGGTTATGGTGTGACGGCAGTAGAAGAAAACGTGGTTTGTTTAATTTCTCTGCTCGCAGAAGTGTGGCCTGGTC
>JAKUBE010000714.1:0-14595 GCA_030674755.1 Metschnikowia henanensis | reverse complement strand
TGACCGGCACCTACAACAACAACTTCATGATCTACCCGAGCGCCGTGGGCGGCCCCCATGCGCGAGACGCGGCGCCGCAGAAGATCGATTTCGCCGCGCGTGACGAGAACGACAACGACGACGACGATGACGACGACTCCGACCGCGACGGCGACGGCGAGGCCCCGCCCGCCGCGGGCCACTACCCGCATTCGCCACACTCGCCCTACGCGGACGAGGACGCGCAGGAGGAAATCGTCTTGCAAGCAGACAAGTCTGCGTTCAAGCTGAAGAAGCTCCACGGCGAGCAGACCACGCGCAGACGCTTGATGAGCGGCGTGGGCACGGGCGACCACAACGACTACATCGACTTCAAGAAAAGCATCCTCCACTTGTCGTGGCACCCGCAGGAGAACAGTGTGGCGATTGCCGCGACAAACAACTTATACATTTTCCTGGCCTTGTGAGCAAGGGCCTGTAACGATTCACGAGGTATATATGTTCTATAATGTAACACCTAGATAATCCGCATGGACGAAGCTGGGGCGCGAAACCAGCTAGCCCTGTTTCTTATGGCTTCTGAATTGTGTCACGCGTCGGAGTCAGGAACGGAACTGGTCGCCTTCGTTAATTAGCAATGCAGTTGAGCCAGTCGAACCAGTTGGTTCGTGGTGCATTGCATATATCGGCTGGACAGACGGGTGTCTCGGATTGGGTCCTCATCTTCAAGATGTGTGAATATGAAGATCAACACTAAAAGCAACCTAGGCCAGGTATAATCGTACTTATAAGCTCAACCTGAAAGATCGCTCTAGTGAGATTGATCGTCCTTAACGAGCTCTATAAAAGACCAGAAACTGTGAAGAAGACTGCTTGGGAAATAAAGCAAGGCCCCGTCACAACTAAAATGACCATCCTATTTTCCCAATCTCCATACGCAAGTCAGCAAGACAGTATTCCAGTGTTTATTAGCGTTTGGGTCATAGCAAGCATGTCCTTAGCAGTTGATCAAGACAAAAAAAGTTTTCCATGACACTTCAAAATGACTTGGTTCTATAAGTCTGAAAAGAGGCCTATATATGCGATTGAAAGCACATTTTAACTAAGTTCATGATCTTGGTGAACCATCCAAACTGTCTGCTCTAAATTTCCAGGAAAGCGCTTTTATTAATTAACCTTACGATAGATAAAGCCCTCAGGTATTGCTACAGCTTTCCGTGAAACATCTCTCTTTCTGAAGTAAGTTTCCAGTCATCATAAAGTGAACTGCTCTCGAACGAGAACTTGCCCATTTCATTATGTTTTCAATAATGAGAAATGTATATTGAGCATGAGTTCGAGGGTCGAGGTGAAGCCAGCCACAACAGTCTGACTTCTGTATGATCTAAATCGGAGAAGAAGAGTGGCTCCAAATTCGCTTTTGAAAGAGTCATCTTGCGCTTTACTCTAACGTATATTGACTGGCCTGAAGGCTGAGTGGACCCTCCCAGGCTCCAACCAGGCAAAAGTAATCATTATCAAAGAAGACCAATGTTTCTGATTACCATACTTTGTAGTTGTCAATGAGCCCACTCAATTCATCGATATGTAACAGGACAGACCGGTGCCCAGATGTAAATTACATGAGTTGTCTTGTGTGGTTCATCACGATACTACTAGCCTGGCCGCAAAGCTCACTTTGAGCCCCCTTCAAAAGTTGAGAAAGGTTATTGATCTACAGTCTCAGCCAGCCCAATGCAAGAATTGACCAAACCGATCAAACCGCCTCTTCAATCTACGTTATGTATTCAAATACTTCATGCTATAATCTGCGAAACTTGCCCGAAACACCGGCCGCCTACTCGATGTGTCTGTTGATGTCTGAGTTCCAGAACAATGTCTTGTCACCATCGCCCCAGAAAAACTTCTTCTGTCTGATGTTTTGGTACTCGTACTGAACGGGCCACTCTTCGTCAGACAAGTGTCTCAAGTGCTCTCTGTGTTTGGCGTGGTCAAGCTCGATCTTGGCAATAGGGATGGCGGTCAAAAGCACCACGGGCAACGCGACGTAGAATGTAATTTTCTTCCACAACTCGGTGATGCCCTCGGAGTGGTGTGCCTTTTCATGCTGGGACTTTTTAAACGCCTCGCCCGCTTCCTTGTTGTAGAGGTGCTTGAATGGGTCCTCCTTGATAAACTTGGACACGTGGCCGTGGCCGTGCGAGTTGAACCTCTGGAACGAGCGCTGGGCAATATTTCTAAACATTTTGTGTGGTGTTCGTGCAACTTAGTTGGATGTCTAAGATTGGTCCATCAGGCAGTAACCCAGTATTCGCTGCGGTGCATGGCGCGCGGTATGATTGGCTGCGTGCGCATCACGTGACCAAGGTGGAAAAGTGGCCTGTTTAACTTTCTGGTGTGCCTTGAAACTGACAAAATTCATGTCGGACATCTAGAGAAAAAAGTCTCTTGTAATTTAGGCTTTGAGCTCACTGCATGCCCGACAAATTTCTGTAACAAGCGTTATATGAGAGACCGGGCTGGCTCGCAGTATTGTCCTAAGTTATTTGGTATAAGGTTTTCCTAGTATTATTTTCCGGAGTCGTGGCTCGCTAGCTGCGAAAAAAAACGGACCGTGAGATTATGATAATACTTTAGTCACTTTCATTTTTAGTAGCATGGATTTTTTTATGACATGTCCCGTGAAAATTTGGTGTCTCGAGCTACCCGCTACAATACAGAATCGGATTGAGTTGTATAAGTTATTTGTTACCAAATACGGAACCATGCTGGATGCACTTTCTTGGATTCGTTTTCGTGATACATCTCTTATGATCAATGGACAAACCATGCACCCCATTTTGAACGGGCCTTCCTCCAAAGAATACCGGAAAAAGCCTAGATTATCATCCAAAAGATGCTCTTGATAACCATCAAGCACAAATTTTTATATTTGGGCTCTTCACAGAGGTGTTTTCTCGATTTTCTCCCTTGTAATTTCATCCCAGTACGACCATCTCCAATTTCTCTCTCAAATCGCTTTTCTTCTCAAGCCGCTTTCCTTCCATGAACTCATTTCACTAAAGATATTTCCGTATAGGCACTCTGGATTTTTTCTGACAGCGATATCGCATGTTCTGTTCCACATGGATAAAGCATGGT
Organism: Metschnikowia henanensis; assembly: GCA_030674755.1. Classification (NCBI taxonomy): domain Eukaryota; kingdom Fungi; phylum Ascomycota; class Pichiomycetes; order Serinales; family Metschnikowiaceae; genus Metschnikowia; species Metschnikowia henanensis. The sequence continues at coordinate 11,475 of JAKUBE010000714.1, read as the reverse complement.
TCAGCTTCCCTTCAGCAGAAACAAGCAACCTGATTGCAATATATTAAATGACCGTACAACAAAATCTCAGTTACTGAGAGTCGTCACATCATCATGGGCCCATTCAAATGACGCTACCTCCATCGAGAGCATAGTCTTCTCTTTCGATAGTTGCTTCCTCCGTTATCATATCTCAAATGTGAATGTGACCACATGGACGATGAAGCCAAATGTATACTACTCGCAAAATGTGCTATTTTCGTATGTAGCCCCCGTCTCTGATCTCTGTGCCGTCAGCGTGAAGATCATTGCCCCATAGGCAAGTTATGAATGATCACACATTCGAAAACCACTTCTTTCTCGCTGATCGAAGAGCGCACAAAGCCTTTGAAAACGGGCCAAAGAGCGATTCTTTCATTCCGTGGAGATTGCTGGGGACACAGATACGTATGGCTTCCTAATCTCGTGGTCCAGACTAACTGACATTCCTAAAATAGACCTTTTAATTTATTTCTGGAGAGCCTGAGAGCGGGAAAGATCTTTCATACCAATCTCCTCCGGCTGGTGCCGGACCTCTCCCAATTCTTGCTGCTCCAACATTTCATCAAAAAACGTTGTACGCAACTCCTTCCATCTAGTGGAATAAGTGGACAACGTCACCAAAATGACACCGGATAAAATCTGCAAGCACCACCAGAGTAGCGAGGTCGGGAACTTTCCCGTATATAGCCACACCACGGCCACATTCAAGATGTGCACTGTCACAGCGAAATCCCACGCGAGCTTAGATCTTCCCACAACAACTGTAACAAACAACACGCAAATAAGGGAGTCGAGAAGCCAGAGCGCAAATATTATCAAGCCCATGGCGTTATCGGGCTCTAGAAGCTCCCAGGAAAAGACCCAGCTCACGCTGAATTCGTATCCATTGAGCAGAGACACTAGATAAAACGTCACCAACGCGGTCAAGTAGTAAAAACATTGGAGGAGAAGAATTTGGCCAGCTAGTCGTAGCGGCGTGTGGCCGGTATTCTCTCCATTGGCGAGGGCCAGATATTCGGCCTTGAACCAAGACATATAGTGATTGGATGATGTGTCGAAGTTTCCTGATAAAGTAAGTATATGCGCGTAAACGTGGCGGATCAAACAAGGGGACCTTGTCTGACGCCGTCACGTGACACGCCGGTAGAGATGATATAATGCTTCCTCTGAGCTACAGTCTGCAATTGGAGCAAGATTACTGTTTGATTTCCAAAAGGCCGACAAAAGATAAAAATATCTCTATCGCTTATATATATATACACATGGCGTTAAAGGGGGCGCCCAGTGAGGCCCAAATGATGAAACCATGAACTGTAAGAGTAAAACACGGATTAGATTTCTCACTGCGCACCCTGACGACGCAGACCCTCTGATATTCGAACTAGTGCAAAACTCGCCTTGAAAGCCTCCTCGTAATATTCCGTAATAAACGTTTAACTAGTTTATAAGACCATTAGAGAACTTTTCCTATCACCGATACAATGCCAGGACGCGATTCGCGACGCATTCAATACTTCACGCTGACAGTCTCATTACTGCTTTTGTTATCTCAATGCCTATCGTTTGCTCTTCTTCTTGCCGCCTTTACTATTGCGGGCCTTTCCTTGCGTCTTCATCCGCTCAACCTTGGTCTTTTTATAAGACCTACCGGTCTCCTTCTGTACTTCCAACTGCTTTCTCTTCTTCGAATTGGGCTTGCTTTTACTTTTGGACAACTCCAGCAAGGCTCTGCCCTTTCTCTTGTCAGCCTCCGACTCAAACCACGTTCTTTTAGGCTTCGAGTAAATCTCCTTCCCGTGCTTCAAAAGATTCTCCGCTTTACTCATCTCCATTTCAGCGGCAATGAGCTCTTTGGCCAGTTTTTCCTCTTCCAACACCTCTTCTATAAGACCACCTTTTTCCTCGATGACTTTGTGAACTGTTTCGATCTCAGGCCACTCCACCAGCCTGGAGATGGCTTTTTGCTGGGACTCGCTTGCATCTAAGGATTTGATGGCGGCCTTGACAATGTTTCTGTCCGCAGCTGCCTCGCCCACTAAAGTAATCGAGCGACCGTCTCTGCCTGCTCTGGCTGTTCTTCCAACTCTATGCAAATAGATCTCGTGGGACTTGGGCATGTCGTAATTAATGACCATCTCGATCTTGGGAATATCCAAACCTCTCGCTGCCAAGTCCGTACAGATCAAGACAGGAACAGTCAAGTTTTTGAAGTCATTGACGTTGTTGAGACGCTGCTCTTGTGACAAGGAGCCATGCAATTCAGACACCTTCATGCCCAAGAGACCGAGAATGACACGAAGTCTGTGTGCTGTTTCTTTTCTGGAAACGAACACCACAATCCGGCTCTGTTGCTGGGGATCACAGCTTTTGAGGAGCTGGTATAATAGCGCTGGCTTCATCGCGTCCTTTTTACGTATACGCACAAACTCTTGCACCAATTTAGTCGCTGCTGCTTTTGGCGGGTCGATCATGATACGCACTGGTTTGTTCAACGACAACTGGATCAAGTCTTGGATTTTCGTGTTCATCGTCGCGGAGTAAAGCATGGTTTGCCGCTTGTGTTTTGGAACGAGACTCAAGATCTCCGTGAGCTCGGCCTGAAACCCCTCTTCCAACATTCTATCGGCTTCATCCATGACAAGAATCTCCAAGTTGTCGATGGAAAACGACGCGGAATTTCTGATGTGATCGATCAATCTGCCCGGGGTGGCGACGACAATATCCGGCCTGGTTTTCAATTGTTGCTCTTGTTGTCTGAGATTCAAACCTCCCACGGCCAAACCAAACGTAAGGTTGTTGATGAAACGACCGATCTTTTTCCCGACGTCGCACACTTGAATGGCCAATTCTCTCGTTGGCGTCAACACAATGACCCTTGTGGACGCGATTTTCGTGGGCTTGAAAAGCAATCTTTCGATGATCGGTATCATGTAAGCCGCGGTTTTACCGGATCCTGTGACGGCACCAGCAACGATATCCTTGCCCATGAGCGCGATAGGGATAGAAGACGCCTGGATAGGTGATGGCTTCGTGTATCCCAAGTTCTCCAACCCTTTCAAAACTGGCCGTGAGAGATCTAGCGACTGAAACGTGTTGTGAGGATCTTCGGCGTCGTCGGCCGTTTCGAAAAAGTCCGCGATGGCCTCTGCAGAGTCCTCGTCGTTCTCGGAATCACTACTACCAGGTTCCTCTTCTTCCTCCTCCTCATCGCCATTCTGTTCTTCTTCTTCTTCTTCAACGGCTTCCTCGCCTTGATTTGTATCGACATCCTCTTGAAAACCCATACCGAAACCATCCAACGCAAGCTCGTCGTCATCGTCTTCCGCTTCATTACTCGATTCTTGCTCAGAAGATACTGGTTCAGTATTTACATCCTTTGCAGTTGCACTTTCAGTTACAGTTTCACCAGCCGGAATTGCCTCTTCAGTCTCGCCTTCTATAAGCCCGGTCAACCCACCTTTTCTTCTCAATATCTCATCGAGATTGACTTCTTTTCTCTGCGGAGCCTTGTTATCCTCGATGACCCGGAACTCCCAACCCTGCATTGTGTTGGTGGTTTCAAATCCATCCAAAGAGAATTTGAAGTCTGGATTTATGCTCTCATCCTCCGCATCGGGTTTTTTATCCTCCAACTCCACATCGGATTCTGACTCTGGCGCTTGGATCTCGGTCTCGGAGTCACTGTCAATAGTCAAGAGTAAATCTTCCTTTGGCGCTTTTGATCTATTTTTCTTACCCATTGAGGCCGTTCGCTATGAAGTAGAATTTCAGCCAAATCACCTCTCTTCAGATGAGCATTTTTTCGAGATGGCGCAGACGCATCGGCTTGCACATAAGGCGATGGCCCATATCTACTTCCCCACAAGCTGCAAAAAACAATACGATAGTTCGTTGAGAAAGACTTTTTTTTCACGAATAGCAGATACCTATCTAACGTTAACGCAATCGAAATGTTTTCTCCAGTGCTTTATTTCAGGTTTCAAACATACCACCATGAAAAATCAATTTCAGAGTACGCATTGGCTGTTTATGAAGCCCACATAGACTAAGAGACGTGCCTAAAACCAGGCTGTTGACTACAAGAGCTTATGGCCAAAACATACATCATCATGTTCCCCTTTGGTGCAAGATATCTATCCCGAGCGTTTCGGTGACTTGTAATTCTCCCCGAAAAGAATTCACCAAGGAAGTGTCGATGGAATGTCTTTTCTGTGTGTATGACTAGAAAGCATGGCTAGCAGCTGATTAATTTTTTGGCTGAAGTTAGCGGCCAAAGTCAGCAAAAGGGTGATTTTGTATATCTCAACTTTCAGGTGAGGCGAGCTTCCCCGCATTATGCATCTCTGAATATTAAAGAGAGCTATGGCCCGGATATTCCTCAATATATGCGTGTCTTGCGATATCATCCAAGTAAAAGACAGAGCCAGGTTAGAGGCAATGTCAGATCACAGTACCTTAAAGACAATTCGGTCATTTGAAGCGGAAGCCCTCGGTGACTTTTGAAAGCTCATAGATATCGTAGTACTCCTCACTGTCATCGCTATCAATTTCACTAGATGGAGCGACGGAACTGAAATCTGCACTTTCCAAAACAAGCAACTGAGTGTTTTTTCTGATGCTTTGCAAAGAGCTCAATTGTTGCAGGGTCTCGTTCGAAAGGTCTTTTTCTTCCACCATACCCTTCAACATTTTCAAGCCGTCTAGCCAGACCGCCTTCTTGTCCTCAGAATTGGTGTAGAAACTTAGAATCGCCTTTCCATGTCTATCCAACAAAATGATCTTCTCGTATGAGATGGTTCCCTTCACCGAAATCAAGGATTCGCTCTTGGCCTTGTCGGTTTCCCCAATCAGACTGCCTATTTTCGTTGACTTCAAGTCCGCAATGTCCTTCAAGGAAATGGACCTCGACTCCATCTCTTCCAAAGTGGGCTTCAAGGTGGTGATCTCACTGAACTCCTTGTAATGGAGCTGTCCTCTGTTGGGACTAAGCATGATGAAGTAGTAATTAGACGAGCTCGATTTCTTGACTCTGCCATCGAAAAGCCGGTCCGCATGTGCCTCGGTATGGACCCACGAGCCCTTGAGGAGTTGCATGACTCTTTGCTCGCACACAAAGTCGATCGTTTCCTTCGCTAAGCTTCTGTCGAAGTCACCAAATCTGGGCGCCCATTTCGCGGCGTGTTTACTTTTGAGGTCGTGAAATTGCTCTCGCCGGATATCCTCTGTGGTTCTCTTCGTAAACTCTTCTAGGCTCTCTTCGATGTTGCCCTTGGCGGCAAGCGACTTTTCAAGAAACAGGATATTTATGCGAAGAAGCTCGATGATCCCCTTTATATCTGATGCGCTCTCTAGATGAGAGTTTGTCTCCTGCCAAAGGCACAAGCAGTTGTTCATGGAATAATAAATCATCAATTCCCAGGAGAGGATGTGGCTGGCAATGAGAGGGTATGCGGCTTTGTTGTGGAAGATTTCTAGCCACAAGTCTGTGCACTCGGTTATGAAGAGGTATAAGGGAAACGTGCGGTTGTGGTCGCTCATAATCAACTCCTCGTGAAACTTCTTTTTGAACGCTATGTTCGGGTCCTTCAAGAAGACTTTCAAGTCCATGGCAAGCAAAATCGTGAAATTCTCCACCACAAACCTTTTTGGGTCTGCGGTGAACCCAGCTTTTACATATTCCTCTGTGGAGGCGGGTGACCCGAACTCGTTCAACGAAACGTCCAAGAATATGAAGAGGTTGGTGAGCATGACTTGGTGAGAGACCAAAGACATGTCAAACCGGGTCTGGGTCAAGTACTCGTTCAAATTGAAATACGACTTTTCTAGGCTTGCTATGGCACCCAGCATATGGGGCTCGTCCAGCTCAGCCAAGCTGGCGATGGTAGAGAAAAACTTCACATGCTTGAGACGCCCGCTGAGCGTGATGATTCTGTCGTAATTGAACCGCAAGGCTTTATCGATGAGCTCGTTCACCAAGTATATGGAGTTCAACACAACCTTCGTATCCGCAGAATACAACTTGGCGGTGATGATATCGATGGCGTCCAAATAGGTCACGAGACTCCGGAAAATCGGCAAGTAGATTTCGAAGGAAGAATCCCCATGACGAGGCGGATACGGGCCTCCGGAGATTGATAAGAGCGCAATCTTCAAAATGGCCTTATACGTCTCTGCAGACATCTTAGTCGAGACGATCGAGAATAACGAGTCGAACAAATTCTCATCTAGAATCAGCACAAAGTCGGGGGAAACGGATTCCGAGCCGGGCGCGGAGACGCAGTCCAAAAGCTTGGCGAGAACGACGATGGAGTTGACTTTCTCTTGCTTGTCTTTGCCCAAAATATTCAGCCGTAAAATGGCGGAGTACTCAAGGGCAGTGTCCACGTCGAGCTTCACGTTTGAGATGTTGCCCTTGCTCAATAGCTCATTAAGCCTATGATTGATTGTGCGAGAAGAGTCCGACATTGTGAACTGTATCTTTTGAACGGGTGAAGATGCTAATTTTGGATACTCAAAACAAACAAGGTACTTGCAGTTTGAGACGTGGATGCGGCGCGATGCGGTCAGGAAGACTTGTAATGGTCGAAATATGCAGCGATCGTCTTAAGGTTTTGGGTATCGAATACAGGCGACCTGCACTTGCTCGCTATCCGATAGTTTGGATTATTCTCGAGGATCCGCAAGATAGTCAACTGGCAGCAAAACCTCTTCTCGTGTATGCCGAGAGTTGTGGACCTCGTCAGAGCCCGCCCAAATGCAGGACATCGTGCGTTTCTGAGTGCGTTTCTCGACGAATGCGGAAGAAATTGGCCATCTGTCTCGTGAGGCCTGCACATAGCCGTCAGTACAGAGGAAGATCATGCGATAACGGATGGCCCGCTCTCTTCATAGATTTCTGATGGTGCCGTACAAAAAGCTTCTGCTGCACTGGATGTAGGCTATGTTTTTGTTTTACCCGCGGACTCCAGTCACTTTTTGGCATTACCGAGAATGAAAGGCTTTACGCAAATAGCGCCGTGTGAGCTTCGCACTTTTGCGAATGCGCTTGAGCCTCAGCCTCGGTTAGCATCGGCGCTCAGGCCCCGAGTATGCTTAATCTATGTTTCTTTGAGTGGAAAAGATATCTCAAAAATAGGTGCCAAACTTTGTCAAACGATAGGACGAGGACATCATATGTCAATGATATGGGCGACGATTTATTCAAAGGCGGAGCAACAAACTAATGTTTGATATGTGCCCGAGCGCGAAATTGCCTTTGTAGTGCTCAAGATTCAAGCCAATTATCACCTACTGGGACCCCCTTGGTATGCGAACCAAGCAACATCATACCAAAAAACCGCCACTAGCCCTTAAATTCTGAAACTTAATTACCTTTCCTTGCCCTCCTCCTCTACCTCTCTCTTTCTCTCTATCTCTCGTTTTCATCTGCATTCCGTCCCGAGAATTAGTAACCTGCAATCAGTAAATTTCACCGGCTCTTGGACGTGGCCTCGCTTTTCGCACCCCGGCCCCACGCAAAGGCAAAACGCGCACACCGACGACTCCAGTAACGCTTTTCTTCCCAGCCATGTTTAATATCGCCAGTGTATGTTGCACCCGCCAATTTCCCTTCTTTTGCAGTGGTTTCTAGGAGTTCTCCGCCAATGTCCCAAACTAACATCTAGTCCTTGTCTTTTTTGGACAGCCCCAACATCGACTGGAAGTCGGTGGTGACCACCCTCTTGCTTGGCAAGTACGTGTTCGAGTCTTACATCGACTACAGACAACACCTCGTTTTCCAAAGAACGGAGCCGCCCGCGTCCATCAAAAAGGAGGTGACCCAGGAGGTGTTTTTGCGGTCGCAGGAATACTCCCGGGCCAAGTCGCGGTTCTCGTTTCTCAGCAATGCCATTGACCTTGTCAAGGAACTCGCCGTGATCAAGTTCGACTTTTTGCCCCGCATGTGGTCGTTTGCCGGCGCCGTGTCGATGCGTTTATCGCACGTGTCTGTGATTGGCCGCCTATTTGGCGCGTCCGTGATGTCACATAGTATTGTTTTTTTCGCTGTCACCACTGCGCTTTCCACTTTGGAGTCTTTGCCCTTGTCCTACTATAAGAACTTTGTGTTGGAGGAGAAGTACGGTTTTAACAAGTCCACGGTGAAAGTGTGGCTTACCGACGCCGTCAAGTCGTTGTTGCTTACTGTCACCTTGGGCTCTCCTTTCGTGTACGGGTTTTTGCGGATCATCGACCACTACGGCGTGTCGTTTGTGTCGTACGCGTGCGTGTTTGTGTTGGTGGCGCAGCTCTTCTTCATGACGATCATCCCCAGTTTGATTCTCCCGCTTTTCTACAAGTTCACTGCGCTTGAGGATGGCGAGTTGAAGACCGCGATCGAGGCCTTGGCCAAGCGAAACGACTTCCCGCTCACCAAGTTGTTTGTCATTGACGGGTCTACGAGAAGCGCCCACTCGAACGCGTTTTTCGTTGGCTTGCCGTGGAGCAAAAAGATTGTTCTCTACGATACCCTCGTGGAACACAACTCCACGGAAGAAACCGTGGCCGTGTTGGCGCACGAGATCGGCCACTGGAAATTGAACCACTTGCCGCAAATGCTTCTCGCGACCCAAGCGACTGTGGCCACCACGTTTGTATTGTTTTCGGCGTTCCTCGAGAACAAGTCGTTGTTCCACTCGTTCGGCTTCTCCCACGTCTACCCTGCGTTCATAGCGTTCAGCTTGTTTGGCTACGTGAGCGCGCCGATGAACTGCGTGACCCAGGCCTTGATGAACATCTTGTCCCGCAAAAACGAGTACCAGGCCGACGAATACGCAAAGGGCCAGGGCTATACCGAGGACTTGGCCGCATCCTTGATCAAGCTCTCCACCAAGAACTTGGGCTCCTTGAACACCGACTGGTTGTACTCTTCCTACAACCACTCGCACCCGATTTTGGCCGACCGCTTGAGCGCGCTTGGGTACGAGTCGAAGGAGAAGATTGGCGACGTGAAGTTGGACGTGGAGACCGCACAGGAGAAGTGAGCCCGTTCGGTCTACGGATGTACTGACGAATATATGTGCACAAGCTTTGTTTAGCCGTAGTGTGTTTTCAAGCTGTCGAAGCTTTCCCTCATCTGGGCGAAACCTAGGTGGATCTTCCCGATGAAGTGGTCGGCCAATCTCCGGTCGCTGTCGAGCCGAGATAGATACGCTCCGCAGACTTCACACACCTGGAGTTTTTGCTGCGCCGACTGGCCGATGTTCTCTGCAACCAACCTCGCTTGTTCGGCAAGCACGTCCCGCTGCTTGAGCACGCTTTCCAAGCGGGCGCTCTGCTCAAACACTTTCTGGGTCTCGCCCTCGGCGGCCAAGCATCGGATTTCCGACGTCATGAGCCCGATCTTCGTGTCCACCACGTCTAGATCCTTGGTGACGGCGGCGATTTTCGCCTTTTCTTCAGGAGTGTGTTCTAGCCGCTTAAGCGCAGTGGCGATGGTGAAGTCAATCTCGTCGATGTACTTCTGGAGCATCTTGTAGTACTCGTGCTCGAAGCTGGGGAACGTTTCGTTCTTCTTTTTGGTGCGATACTCGTACTCGAGCTTATGCTTTTCCAAGTGCAACGACGGGCATTTGCCGATGTTGAGCTTTGTTCCCGCGAACAAGTCGTGCGGACACGTGCCCACAAGAAACGCCTTGCATACTCTGGGGCTGGTCATGTCCACTTCCTTCCTCCTCACTTGGAACGAATCCAACGCTTCTTTGCCCATGAGCTGCTCCAAGAGCCTTCGCTGGTCGTCCGCCATTTTGTTTGTGTTTTGCTTTTATGCGTGAAGGTGTCGCTTTGTGAGCCTGGAGACAATAGATGAAGGTGATAGGCTCGTCAAACCCCTTTGATGTAGTTTTTACGTGGCTTATATATGGGATGACCTGTCGCTTGAAGCTAGTTTCAACTCACGACGCGGCTTCGTGGGCCCTGCGCTGGCGACGCACGCGCAAGCCCCAGTGCGCATTGAGTGCGGATGTAGATCGTGGAGATAACCACCCAACGAATATCAGATTGCCTGACATTTCTTGTCAAACGTGCCTGGCGTCATGAAAAAATACCAGTTGATTGGCAGGAAGAAAGTTGCCTTCGAGCGCCGCGCAACGGGCGCATACCCTGCGCTTCATATATGCCTGCTACCGTTCGAGGTGCTTCTTCAGATCTTGTCCCACGTGCAGCAGGCCACCGAAGACTTGCTCCTGCTTGCATTGACGTGCTCCAAGCTCAACACTGTTATTCTGAAGTCCTTCTTATATAAAAAAGTCTGTTTTCTGTCGACTAATAGATTCAACACTTTTGCCCAGGCACACCTACCCTACAAAAGCACGTCGTTGGCCCGCCGCTTTGTGTCCAGCGAGCCTAGTGGGAAAATTAACTTTATTAGCTCGGTCCATATTGTGAATCCGCCAACGTATCACAATTTCAACACACATACAAATATCGCAGGGAGCTATGCAGTGGACACGCTGGAATCCGATACCTCAGAGTACCGCACTTTTGTCAAAGGCTTGCGCTCGTTGCTCAACGAGGCGTTTGGCTTGAAAGAGGTGAGAATTTCGGAAATCTCCCCCCAGTTCGAGTTCGCTTCCGAATTTGTGGAGGCAGCCTCGACGCTGGGCTTCAAGTCTCGCTTCAGGGCCGCGAAACAAACCCGCTGTCTCGCGAAATTAGTCTTGACTGCGCAGTCAGGGTGGACTATTCCTTTCAAGCTTGGCCATATTTCTCTCATCACAAGCATCTTCCAGCAAATCTCCACTTTGCAGCTCAACAATTTTGTGATCAACGAGCAAAAACTTGTGTCCGAGGCTCCCTTGGGCCAACCCTCCATCGAGTCGTTGGCGTTGTCTGCATGCATATATGCCGATCCCAAAAAAGCCTCGAAAAGAAAGCCCGTGGCCATCTTCGCCGACACCACGTCGCTTGAAATGGCCCTCATGCAACACGGCGCAGACCTCTCCTTGATCGATCTTGTCAAAGTCAACGATAAGCTCTCGAGGTTGAGCATCGATATCAGCTCTGCCATTTTTTACCATCGAGACTCCGCCGACAAAAAGGTGAAATTCAACTTTGCAAAATACAACAGTTTTTTCAAGTTGGTCTGCTCGGGAACAGGTGGCTATACAAGGCTCAAGGAGATTGTGCTAACTAACTTTGATCTATTCCACACATTCTCCCATCAGCACGAAAAAAACGGGCTCGATGTTATTCGAGAGGAGGAGACGGGCTGGCCTGAGCCTTCTTCAAATACATTCGAGGAGTTTTTGAGGCATCTATCATCGATTCCCTACTTGACAATAGTCGTCAAGGAGACGCCTCAAGTCATGCACACTTGCAAAAATTGTGGGTTCACTGTGAAAGAAGAAACAAAAAAAGTATCCAGTCTCCGCAGAGACGAGTGGTGCATCATTCTCCAGCCTATTCTATCATGCAGAA
>JAKUBE010000713.1:0-14611 GCA_030674755.1 Metschnikowia henanensis | reverse complement strand
CTCCAGTATGCTCTGCCCCGGCTATCAGTCTCAAACTGATACCAGAGACCTCACAAAATCTCAATTAATTAGTAATCGAGCAACAGTGTGCGGGACCCCTTTGCTTTTGCACAAGCTTGGAGAAATGAATATAACCTAAGGTATCGATTGCCTTTGAACTGGTTACACGAAGACTAGCCATTTTAGAGCCGAGTGACGCCCGGGGCACGTCACCGTCTCACTCTCTTACTTGGAATAGACAATGGAATTACTCAACCACTCACCAATAAAGAATTGAGTTCGCCAAATCAGACTCCGGTTTACCCAGCTGCTCACTAAAACAGCCGACTTTTTAAAATAAAACCTAGATGTATACCCACAGACGACAATCTAATACCAGAATGATTTTTTTCTTTTTTCATTTGTCTGTATGGCTGTTCAATTTCTTGTATCACCTAAAAGCGTGCTTCTAGAATCTCGGCTTAGGTGAGCAAGTCAACTTCAGGAACGCAAAAAGGTTAACGTCCCCGTGCCGAGTTAGCCTGGAACAAAGGAAATTCCTGGTTTTTACCAGAACAAAGGATTTACCAAGGAAACAAAACCCTTCATTGTTTTTTTTAGTCGCAGTGAAAATCATCGCAACGGATCAGTACTTTCCTATGTGAGCGATAATCTCGTTTGCACTTACAGAGCATAGTGTCATTCGCCAATGTCTTGTCCATGCCAAGTCTTTAAGGGATTTAATGCTTGACAATTTTATCCTTTTCGTTTATGTCAACCAAGGCAACTCCAGTACAGTATTCTTGGCTCTTCATCTCCGGACCCGACTTGGGTCGCTTCAAGAAAATTCATCAGCATTAAAGATGCAAAGAAACACTCAAAGAGAGATTGGAAAGAGAAAAAACAGGGTGCTGAATCAAAAAGTTTGTATTTTCTGTCTGCCCATGGTGTTCCCCACTCAAGCAAAAATTCACATACCAAGAAAACTGCTTTTTCCCAGGATGGGGGTCAAGAAATTTTATATCAGTCTGTTGTTTCCCAAAACAGAAAGAAACATTGGGCAGCTACATTGTGAAGCTCATTGTCTTGTCTCTTCCTCGTTTAGCACTTGCGTGACCAAGATTCAATGTATATCCGCTTTTCTACCCCGTCGGCTCCGCGAGTCGGGTTGTTGCCCTCATGAAGTTTGGTATAAATAGGGACAGCTCTTTCTGTCATTAGTTTCTTAAAGTCATCGCATCAGAATACAAGCACCCAAAATGAAATACGCCACTATCTTAGCTTATGCTGCCGCTGCAGTCGGGATGTCCATCCGTGGCCCCAGTTCTGGAGCAGACCCATGTTCTTCTCTTTCAACTTCAGAGGAGGTTCAGGAGTGTCAAATGAGACTCGCCAAGAGAAACGAGATGATCTCGTACTATGAAGACCAAGATGACGACTCGATTGTTATCAAGCCGTTGGATTATGGCAGCTACGAGTTGGCGGACGAGTGGGACGGTACGTGGGATGAAGGCGTCGATTACGATACCGCGGAAGACAGGATGGGCGAACTGAAGACTTACTTTTGGTTCGACGAAGCCACTAATCTGTATACCGAGGAACCCCAAGACCGTGCCCCCGACCTCATTCTTTCTCAAACAATGACACTATTCGAAGATGACGGCTTCTTTGAGTTCCAATACGAAGTGAAGCGTTTTGTCTCTTTGATTGACGACTTGCTTCCAGCCATCGAACCTGCCTCAAAAACTTACTTTGGTGACTGGGATACGTTGATCCAGCTGCAGAAAGAGATTTATGAAGAGCTTCTGGCTTCGGACACTTCGCGGTGGGGGTCCCATCCCGAGCTTGGAATGCTTCAGGAAGAATTGAAGAGAGTGGGTCTGCTTCTTCCTATTTTGGAAAACGCACAGGTAAAACAGCTTATACGGACAGAGAACGAGGACGGCACCGTATCATGGGGTACTCCGCCCTTTGAGTATGATCAGAGCACGGAATCTGTCTAGGTTCTTAGCGCCGAGTCTGATGGCTTATAGCACGTATTCAGAGTACATACTGTAACGACGGCTGCCAAGCCAAGCTTGTTTTTAGTGACTTTAGTCGAAGTAGAGAGAAGAAGAAGTTGAGTGACGGCTCGAGCCGGAACTTTCAGTGAAAAAAAAGTCATCATCGAAAAAAGGGGAGAAGTCCGGGTCAGCGAGGTATTAAGGTGCGGTGAGAAAACTGGCTGCAAAATATGGCCCACATCGTGGGTAGTCGAGCCGCGCGTTGGTCCAGAATAAAAATGTAAGTAAACAATGACCTAATATCTGACGAAAAACTTTGTGGCAATTCCTCTAAAAGTGGAGATTGGTGATTCTGTTCTGGGCTGTTTTCTCCCAGGTCTTGACACATGAGGATTAAAAATGACTGACTGGTATACAACTCTGCTCAGCGGACTCTTTTTGGCAGTGCTTCAAAGGTACTCCAGATTCCAGGATCACTCTGAGCTTCCTTATCTACACACGCACAATGTGAGTTTGTTTTCATACTGCCTTTAGCCAAAACTGGAACCGGCATTATTCCAACTGTTGAGAGGCTTCATTCCAGAGGAATTGGTGAAGGAGAGTTGACTCATGCAGATACATCTAGAACCAAGGCGCCTATACCTAAAACAATACTAACACCTGGAACAAAACGCACACCTCAAGCAATACTGACACCTAGAACAATACTGACACCTAAAACAATACTGACACCTGAAACAATCACTTTCTAGTGCCTACATCCTTTGAGTTGTGGGTTCAATCATCATTCAGGGTTTATAGCGATCTGCCCACACTGGTTCGCTGGAGCGGCTGGTGGCGTGGCCGCGCGAAAGGCAGATCCGAGGGCGCCGATCCGAGGGCGCTTCCCAAGAAAATCGTCGCACCAAGTTACCAACCAAGATGATCCGAGCCGGTGACTCTTTTGCGCGGGAATGCGCGCGAGTTCCGAGGGTGAAAAAACTCCCATAAAAAGATACCGTCCTTCTCTATCCTCCATCTCCCGCCACATACAACCCAGCAAACCCCCTACTAAGCATGTGTGGAATCTACGCCGCCTTCAGGCAGCCCAACGTCGAGGCGTTCAAGGAAAAAGCGCTCCAAAACACGAAAAAAATCCGCCACAGAGGCCCCGACTGGTCCGGCAACGTGGTGGCCAACAGCACGATTTTGTGCCACGAGCGGTTGGCGATTGTGGGCTTGGATTCCGGTGCTCAACCTATCGTGTCGCCCAACGAGCGGTACGCTTTGGCGGTCAACGGCGAAATCTACAACCACATCCAGTTGAGACAGGAATTGGCCGACTACAAGTACAAGTCGCTTTCGGACTGCGAGCCGATCATTCCGTTGGTGGAAAAGTACGGGCTCGACGCGCCCAAGCACTTGGACGGCATGTTTGCGTTTGCGTTGTACGACAAAGAAAGTGACCGCATCATTGCGGCCCGAGACCCCATCGGCGTGGTCACGTTGTACATGGGCAAACTGTCGAAACTGCCCGAAACACGGTATTTTGCATCCGAGTTGAAGTGCCTCGTGGACGAGTGCGACGAGATCGTGGCGTTCCCGCCGGGCCACGTGTACGACTCGCGTTCCGACCAGCTCACGCGCTACTTCACGCCCTCGTGGTGGGACGGCGAAAAGGTGCCTGAAACACGCGCCGATTACCGGAGGGTGCGCGAGCTGTTGGAGATGGCCGTGCGCAAGCGGTTGATGGCCGAGGTCCCCTACGGCGTTCTTTTGTCCGGGGGCTTGGACTCGTCGTTGATTGCCGCCATCGCCGCGCGGGAAACACAAAAGGCCTCGGACGCGTCGTCCCAAAGCGGCATCGACGCCAACTCCGAATTGTCGGGGGTCGACGCCCAGGGCTCGTTGCACACGCTGAGCTTTGCGAGATTGCACTCGTTTGCCATCGGGTTGCCCGGCGCGCCGGACTTGATTGCCGCCGAGAAAGTGGCCCATTTCATTGGTCTGGTTCATCACTCGCACACGTTCACCTTGGAAGAGGGCTTGGACGCGTTGAATGACGTCATCTACCACTTGGAGACCTACGACGTGACCACCATCCGCGCGTCCACGCCCATGTACTTGTTGCTGCGCAAGATCAAGGCGCAGGGCGTGAAAATGGTGTTGTCGGGTGAAGGCTCGGACGAGATTTTCGGGGGCTACTTGTACTTTGCCAACGCGCCGTCGGCCGCCGAGTTCCACGCCGAGTGCGTGCAGCGGGTCAAGAACTTGCACTACGCCGACTGTCTCCGTGCCAACAAGTCGACGTTGGCCTGGGGCTTGGAGGCCCGTGTGCCGTTTTTGGACAAGCTGTTTTTGGAGACGTGCATGAACATCAACCCCGAGGACAAGCTCATCAAGCCCGCGGAGGGCCGCATCGAGAAGTACATCTTGAGAAAGGCCTTCGACACCTCCGACGAGCCGGGCGCCAGGCCGTATTTGCCCGACGAGATCTTGTGGAGGCAGAAAGAGCAGTTTTCCGACGGCGTGGGCTACTCGTGGATCGACGGCTTGAAGGACGCGGCCGAGGCAGCGGTTTCTGACGAAGAGCTTGCGAACCCCAAGCCTGAGTGGGGCGACGACGTGCCTCAGACTAAAGAGGCGTACTGGTACAGGTGCAAATTCGACGAGATGTTCAACGGATCGAAAGCCGCGGCGTCCACCGTCATGAGATGGATTCCCAAGGCCGAGTGGGGCTGTCACGCAGACCCTTCGGGAAGATACGCGACAACTCATGACCATAAGGTGGAGAAGTAGGCGAGAGTTGGTTTTTCGTGGCATGGGATGAGTCTTGGTTGTATCAGGACTGGGTGGTTGTATCAGGACTACATGAGTTGGGTATGCAGAGACCAAAGGACCCGGTAATTTAAACTATATGGCTTTTAAATGTAAAGACTACAGGACTTGCTTACGTAAAGACCATAGGACTTGGTTTTGTAAGGACTAGGACCTGGTTGTATAGAGGCTACAGGACTTGTTATACGAGGACTACATGACTATTGTATAAAGACTACATGACTATTACATAAAGACTACACGACTTGGTTTTATAGATGCTACAGGTCAGGTCCTTGGTAAAAGGTATCAGTTTGAGACCGATAGTCGCTCTAGCGCATACTGGAGTGTATACGCTACCATGTTGAGTCCCGTCAAGTGAGTGCCTTGATTATTCAAGTGTGTTTCTCTCTATCAATAACGTATGACTGACAACCACATCCTGGGCACAGACTTGATTGCTCGCTCTTTGCTAGCTTTCAGGCTTTACTTGTTTTCCTCTTTTGGTTGCTATCGAACCTTTCATACTACAATTATGACTACAAACTCTATCGATCCGACCGCTTCTATGTTACGCGAGGACTACTATGAGGACTTCGTCACGTGAAAACTACGTGACTTAGTAAGGTAAAGACTACATGACTTGTGTCTTCTAAAGACCACAAGACCCATTTATTCAAAGACTATAGGACGACAATAACTATAGGACTTGGTTATATAAGGACATCAGACTATAAAAACTATAGTGCTCAGTAAGTAAGGACTACATGACTTGTCAATTTAAAAACTACGGGACTAGAAGACTTGAAGACTTGAAGACTTCAGGACTCAGTAGAACAAAGACTACAGGACTCGTTGATAACATGACTATGAAGACTACATGGACTCATAATACTAAAGGATACGCTACTGTATGACAGGATACTACTCTTGCTCTGACGTATGTGGATAATCTGTGTGTGGCTGAGTGAAGATTAGAGAAAGTTAGAGGTGGAACGTTGGCCCAGAGTCTGTTTTGTGCTGGGGGTTCAAATTGAATTGCTGGCGTTTTTTGTCTTTCTGTATCATTTTTGCTAGTACTCGGTGGTTGGAGTATAGAGAACTCATCAAGGTTGCATGGGAATTCACACTACACCTTTTCAAGTAAAGTTTCGAACTGCCTTCTTGAGTTTGAAGATATTCCGTTTGAATGTCTCAAGTGAACCATAGAGTGGGGTGAACTTTTTGAGGTTGCTCGGAGCGAGATAATCAAGTTCTAATGAGTCGAGGGAGATTGATAAGGTCTTAACCTTCGCATTCTATATTGTTCATGAAGTCTTTATATTAAAAGGTGGATGTGTTCTTCAACGTTTGCTTATGGATCAAAGCCATAAGTGTCTTCCTGAACAAAATCCTCACTTTGTTTCGATCTGGTTTTATAGAAAGTCAAGCAACACCTTCACTGCATCACAAGCCAAGCTCGCTTTGATTGACTCGAACAGATCATTTCTGAAGACAAGCGTGAGACTTTTTGTTTTGAAAACAAAATACTGTCGACTCTTGAAATCTTGAATATGCTTACTTCCAAAACTAACAAAATATTAAATGACTCAATGGACAGAAAAGTTCTGGTGTTACAGAACGAATCTTTCATTACCTCTTTCTCTCGAGAGTAATCATTGTTAATGTCCAATGGCAACGCTTGCCCTTGCGTGTGGAGGTCCAAATAAAACCGCCTTCGGAGTTGGTCTCAAAGATGCCTCTGAACCTATTTTTGTTAAGTTCACTTTTTCGCAAGCTTTCAGACACCGAAGCAATCTTACAAAACTCCGATATTTTATGGTGATATCTGAGGCAAGGATGTTAGGTTTAATTCCTAGATTTAGTGCTCCCATCAAGAGCCCTGTGATACAGGTTCTCAAAATACTCATCTCTAGACTATTCCATTTGCAATAAATTAGCATGATTCAAGAAATGAGCGAGCGTGTATGATGCACTGGTAACAAGATTCATGTCCCAGATAATTGTTTTTTTCCTAGACTGAAAGCGTTCCTCCTATATCAAGGAACATACCGGCTATCAAAGAACAAGTCTTTGTACGTCGTCCACCTTTCATGTTACAGGAGCACAAGGCCCAAAACTGCTTTTGCTTGGCTTAAAATTGGGTAATGGCTCTTTCTTTATAATACTTTCCATCTTTTTGCTTCCATCAATTGAATATCTTTTGAATCAATCTTTTTGCATATGGGGCCATTTTGCAGACTCGAGGCTTCTCTCTTTTAACTGACGAGTTGCGACAGTTGTTCAAGAATCAGCTGAAGAGCTCGGGTACATTTGATGTCCCCGATTTGCAATCAGATACCAACACGGAAAGCCGCAAATCACAGATCTACGAAGTCGGCGTATACTCATCGTTGCAAAGCAAAAAAAAGACTGGCTTCGTTCTGCCAAAATCCTCTATCCTAAAACCCCGCCTCGTCGAGCCATTTTTCCACGCTTTCCTGATCTCTCTCGACCCACGACGCATTAATGTGGATCTGATCCAACACCTGGCTAAGCGCCCGTTCAAACCCATGAGTATCCTTATCCGCAAAAAACGCCCTCACCTCTTTTTCGGCCGCAAACGTATGGAAATGGCAGAGCGTCAACTTGACGAACCGGTCCAAGACCACCATATTGGTCGACATCGTCTGGTAGATCTGCGCGTAGTTCGCCCTGAAAAAGTCCCAGAACAAGCCCCGTGTCTTTGTGTTTTGTGCCAACGAAACACCTAGGAAATGCGCGTCCATAGTGGGGACCACCGCGGCGTCCACCAAATAAGACGTCATTTTCCGTGCAACTGCAAGATCGGAAGTCCATCCCAACGCGCTTAATGCCACTTCTCGTGAATCCAAAGACGTTGGATGCGTGACCTGTTTTAAAATAAAGGCAAAATCGTCCTCGGCCACGTGCTCGGCAGACAAGACCGAGCGTAAAACAAATGTCCTCATGGACGAGTCGATGGTGCCGTTTAGCTTCCATTTTTTGAACGCACTAAAAGCGGCTTTTTCTAGCGCCGGGATCTGGAGGGTCGCCGCATGGTTAAGAATAAGCGCCTTCAATTTCAAGCGCGAGTAGTCGGTATTTTCATTGGATGAGGCGCCACTAGAATCGCTGGCACCACTAGTAAACTCGACGGCTAGCTTCTCATAGATTTTCTGGCAGAACCGCTGGGTTTTTTTGCCCAAGGCAGCGGATTTCCCGCCAAACGCAGCCTGGAAAGCAGATACCCTGGCCGCCAACTCGTGCCACGACGCATAGGTATTTTCGAGAAAATCGTGGTCCAAAACAACGAGCTTGACCAAATCCAAAAACGTCGCTGTGGATGTGAATTCGTCGCCCGATACGGCAATGGCGGCCACGTCGGCAATAATGCCGATTTTGTCTTTCGTGGAGAGTTTGCTGAAAAAAGGGAGCACGTGGTGCTGGAGAAAAGCAGGGCTATAGTTGACTCGGAGAGGCGCGGCAGTATCGCGATTCAACTTGAAGAGCCCGGCACTATTGGCACTATTGGCAGTATTGGCAAGATTGGCAAGATTTGCAGTATCGGCAGTATTGGCAGTATTGGCAGTATTGGCAGTATTGGCAGTATTGGCAGTATCACCAAGATTGGCAGTATCGCCAAGATTGGCGTCGAAAAGCGCGGTTTTCTCGCTGAACGAGTCGGCCATCCGCCCAAATGCGCCGTTCTCCGTTTCTCTCACCGATAACGGCACCCACCATTTCAGGGTATTCTCGCTAGGTTCGACATCTCCGCCGTTTAAAAAGCGCAGCTGGGCTAAAGCCAACTTTCCGCAGCTGGGCTAGCTCACCGTGACCACCGGGAACCCGATTTCGGAAATCCACGTGTGCATCATTTGCGAGACGTTCTTTCCGCTGACCTGGGAAACTGCTCGCCAGAGATCCTCGGAGGTGGCATTGGCATACTGGTTCTCCCGCAAATACTTGCCCACACCCTCCAAAAACACGTCGGTGCCCAAATACGTCGAAAGCATGAGAATCGTGGACGCGCCTTTCAAATAAGAGATCACGTCGAAGAGCTGGTCGATGTCTAGCGCGTCCACCACTGCGACCTTGACCGGATGCGAATTGCGGAGCCCGTCCAACCGCAACGCCTCCTGCAACGACGTCAGCACAAACTCGGCAAAAATGTCCCATTCGGGAAAAAGCCGGTCGACCGCGTAGTAGCCCACCCACGTGGCAAAGCCTTCGTTGAGCCACAACTCGTCCCACCACTGCATAGTGACTAGGTTGCCGAACCACTGGTGGGCGATCTCGTGCGCTACCACATACGCCACCTTCTGCTTGTACGCCGAGTCCAGGCTAGCCGCCGAGTACAAAAGCGCCGTGGTGCGGTACGTGATGAGCCCCCAGTTCTCCATGGCATTGTGGGAAAACGCGTGCACGGCCAAAAGATCCAACTTGGGCAACGGGTACCGCACGCCAAACACGGCGCTGAAGAGATCGACGATTTTCGGCGCGATCTCCGCCGCGAGCCGCGCGTCCTCCAAGTACCCTTGGGTGGTGTAGATCCGAACCGGCAACGGCTTGTTGTCGTAATAGAGGTCCTGCGTAAAGGCCTCGATGTGCTCGAACTCGCCGACCGCCCACGCCAATAAGTACGTGGACATCTGCGGCGTGCGGCGGAAGGAGACCCGCTTCTTGCCGCCCCCGACTTCCGTTTCCGTTTCCACAGGCATGTTGCCCAAAACAGCCAACCCACAGTCCGTGGTCACGTGCACGCTGAAGGTCGCTTTCAATGCAGGCTCGTCAAAACACGGGAACGCCCGCCTGGCGTCTGTGGCCTCGAACTGCGTCAGGAACATCTCTTTCTGCTGCCCGTGCTCCGTATATGCGGACCGGTAGAACCCGGCCATGTTGGTCTGGATCCGGCCGGCGAAAGCCACATGGAGAGTCACGTGACCGCGGCCGGGGCAAAACACCTCGGCGAACCGGGCGACGAAATACTCTTTTTTCTCGTTTTTCTCGACGATTTCCCCGCAAGCCTCCTTCTCGTTGTAGACGGCGTGGATCTCGCAGATCTCGAGGTCTCTGTAGTGCAAATGCACCTCGCTTGTTTCTCGCTGGACCTCGAGTTGGATCTGCACTACGCCTCTATAGCTCGAGCCCAAAATGTCGTAAATGGCGACATCGTAGTGCACGGGTCTGAGCGAGTCTGGCAACGCCTCGTAGTACGGTGTTTCTGATTTTGTCACAGACATGGCGGAGGCCAGCGTAGAGAAAGTGGGGATATCAGGTCCTGGTTTATTTGCTCCCAATGATCTGGGGCTGTAGACGGCGACAGGCCGCGGTCCGGCACACAGCGCGGACTTAGGAGCAATTATCCGGGCGCGATATGGTTAACGGGGTAACTATGGAGTCTATAAAATTTGGTTGCAGGTGTTTCTGTCTGTCGAAGTATGAGGTTATTGTCGAGCTTCGTGAATTATTAGTGAAGGTGTGACTGAATGCCAGCTAGGATCTTGTCTCTTATACGCAGGAC
Organism: Metschnikowia henanensis; assembly: GCA_030674755.1. Classification (NCBI taxonomy): domain Eukaryota; kingdom Fungi; phylum Ascomycota; class Pichiomycetes; order Serinales; family Metschnikowiaceae; genus Metschnikowia; species Metschnikowia henanensis. The sequence continues at coordinate 4,312 of JAKUBE010000713.1, read as the reverse complement.
TGTCTCCACTAAGCTGGAGGGCTACTTTGTGACCATAACCTCCCGTTCATTATATTGACAAAAGCTTTCTTTAATCCGGCTCGCGGACAAAAGGTAAATTCTCGTCGCTTGGTCTGTTTTTCATATATTTTGGTGTATCTATCTTTGCAGTTCTCACGGCTCTGTGGACTTTTGGGCCCGAATAAGAATAGTTGCTCAAGCGATCCGTCTCATTCTGTGAGAACAAGATTTCTTCAACGTTCAAACTGTGAATCTTTAATAGCTGCAAATTCAGTGAGGTCACTAGAGTAGCTCATTAGTGGTTACTTTTTTGAGGCTGAATTTGAAATGCATTTTCAATAGAAATATGGCTCTTTAAGCAATTGCCCGTCAATGTTATTATTGCTGAGTGTCAGCTTGATAAAAATGGCTCATAAAAAGACTTAACCACGCTTCATCGACGTGGCCGCAGACAATATTTGATGAAGATCCTAACTAGTTTTTTGTAATACTGAGCCTAGGAATTTCCTGAAAAGTATCCTAGATTATATCTTCTTGATGTTGCCCTAGTATTTGATTATACGGCTTTCAAGTGTAAAAGGTGCACTTTCATATTTAGTCCCCTTTGGACTTTCTACCGATGAACAGAAAGGTAAACAAGAAACACTTTGGTCGTGAATTCCCTTCCAATCTTCTTCATTTCTCCCTTCTAACATATTGATGGCTGGCCTTAGAACAATTCCCTTCTCCCGAGTACTGAATCTATACGCACTTGGAACAAGTATATGATAGTCTGATAAGTTTGTCTTCGATTGTTCGTACTTCTGGAAAAGATGACGTCGTCAGCTAATTAAAGAAACGGGCTTTTCAGTATCTTCACAGCGCTACTATCCTGACACTACCTCTCTCAAGTCTCCAGCCCCACCAGTACGTTCGTTGTGTATTGTTACATAAGCCCAGACGTCTATCCAGCAAAAGCTCCACTATGCTGACTTCAGGCTGAGGCCTCTACTTCTTTTGGACCTTCCCCTTCTTGTTGTTGTTTTTTCTAGGCCTTCTCGTGGCCAACTCGCTGTTCACGTCCTTGTCCAAAGCCCCGATCTCCTTTCCCAAAGCTGTGCTTGGGTCTACGCCAAACTTTTCTACACGAGCCAAATCTTTCTTGGCAGCGGTGGCGCCGGCCTCATCGCCAAACTTCTCCGCTCTTTTGATTTTCTTCGTCAACAAGTCGACCGCCAATGCCTTCCTTTCCTCGGGAGACAATACTTTTTTTTCTGGCTTCTTTTCTTCGGTGCCGTTCGTCTCAGCACCTGCATTTTCAGCAGCCGAGCGGTCGGTGGTATTATCAGTTAACTCTGATTTTTCATCTGCGTTTTGTTCCTGTGCTTCACTGCTTTCCTGCTGGCTTGGCTCCGCTTCACCAGTAGCTGCGGCGGCCTCGTTCAAGCGCGCAAGCAATTCGGCCTTCTTGCCATCGGTGGGCAAATTCTTCCCTTTCAAAACGTCCTTTAATTGAGCAACAGTTAGCGAGGCGTATTCAGACATCTTGGCAGGTCGGTATTTTTTTTCGGGTATAGCGTATGGGACGTGACTTGCCAGCGCTGCTTCTCTCAGAGCTCGGTGAACGAATGAACAACACGCGCGCATGCAGGCCAGTGGGGCTCGATAGGCGTCTTGTTGGATTTGGGCAACACTCTTGAATATGTCACTGGAGTAAGTCTTCATGGGGTCTTGTCTGACAAGGCAATTGGGAATGAGCATCAGACATGTGAAGCCTTGAAATGGCGTTGCACTTAAGTTTGAAATGAAATCCGAGTATCGAGTCGACAAGGTTGACGAATTGCGAGTGTCACAATTTTGCTTCGTAGTGCCACGTCTGAGAAAATTAATCGTCAAGCTCGAAGGGTCGTGAGTGAATGTCTCTTTGATCTTTCTGTTCATTTGGTACTCTTGCCCAAGATTTTGATAACGAAACGCACGAGCAATCCGAGGATTTCAGAGTCCAGTTTAGTCCACGATGCATGGTAGTTTTGTGATGAGACTGTTCTGTCGTAATAGAGAAGCGAGGCCGGACGTGGTAGAAAAAACTTCAAACGCCTCTGCTTTCCCGGGTGATCGTACGTAGATCTCTTTCATGTTTCAGCTCCAAGACACGTCACAGTGCCGATAGCAGCATGAGTAAGCAACACACTCAGCTAGTGGCGGCCCTCAAAATGTGTTACCTTTATCTTAGTGATAAGCTTTTGCAGGCTCTCAAGCGGATGGGATAGCACTGGCTAATCTCTTCGTCGCTTAAAAGCTGAAGGCGATAAATCCGCTCATAAGTAAAACCAAGCTCTTTGCCAGGGCCTCTGTTGTAGCACATCGTCACCAGGACCTGAAACACAACCCAGTCATTCGGCAAAAGAGTCTATTTGCAACATCAAAACATGTGTTTGTGAGGACCTGGGCTGATGTAGCCCCCGCCTGATCTAGCTTTTGCAAAATCATCAACCCTCCTTCGTCTCATCACAATCATCGACCCTCCCTCCTCTCATCATCTCCTCTGTAAACTAACTACGCCTCCCCCTGCACCTCACAATGACCTTATGTCGATGGCCAAGATCAACGCCATCAGAAGCACCGACATCAACAACACCGCAGATACGAGGAACCGCGATGCGGGGACCTCCCCCTTTCGAAGCGCCAGTTGCACGGCCACATACCGATAGTACCCGATGGCAACGGTCACCAAGGCAAACACACCCACTAACACGCCAAAGGGCTTCCCCACTTTTCGGAGCCCGTCCACGCCCGCCGGTTGCGGCATGGCATACGTGCTGCCGCTATATACTACGTCGTGTGCCCGGATCTGGATCGAATATAACTGGAGAAACGCCAACCCTAGCGTCATCATCACGAGTGCGGTGCGCGTCCATGCTAGATACGTGCGCTCGTTGGCCATGTGGTCACGCGCCACCAGGCCCTTGTTAGGAAGCACGAGCCGGTGTGTTTTTGGAGGCCAGGCGGGCCACCAATGAGGGGACTGACCAGGGGACTTCTCGTAGACGTTTCTGGTTCCAGTCTCGATCCCATTGTCGTTTCCTTCCTCGGTCCCATTGTCGTTCCCTTCTTCGATCCCTTCCTCGATCCCTTCCTCGATCATACTATCGTTTCTGTTCCCACTATCGTTTGTCCCGTTTACGTTGGCCAGACGCGCTTTGTAGCCATCTAGTCCAAATGGTTCCGTTAACGTTAGAGTCCTTTGGGCCCTCTCTTGATCGGAAGTCTCCGGTCTCTCCCCAACCTTCAGCAGCATGGAAGTCTTTGGTATCTCAGTAAAGTCCAGCAACTCCGTCAATTTTAGAGAGCCGGGATCTAGCTGGCTTTCAGGCTCTAACCTGGAAGGCTTCTCGCCGGTCGTCGACCCCGTGCTATCAACAGATCGCACATTCAGCACGCGCCTGCTTAGACTGCCTGTGACCCGCGACATTCCCGTGCTGCAAAAAGAGAAACAGCGGGAAAAGGTGTACTTATAATACGCGGTGGATTTCGTTCCCCGCAATGTAAATGACGCAAAATGAAGGCGCGCCCTCGTTTGGTCAGCCACCTGTGTTGCAAATTGTGTTTTCATGTGTTGATGTTTCGGTCAAATAAGTACGCATTATTTTGGATCTATTGCAAGAGATAGTTTTTCGTGTAGAGGGTGTTGTTCAGTCAGTTCTGTTTCGTTCTGAGTCTCTTTTTTCCGAGTGTTTTGGAAAATTATGTGACCCTTTAATCGAAGTGATAACGTACTTCATACCGTGGTTGACTTCTTACCGTGGTTGTGCGACAGAAGAGCCCCCAGCTCTCTAATCAGGGATTGTGTGGCCTGAGCAGGATTTTTTTATTTATTGAAATAATAAATTTGTTTTCCAAGTCTTAAAGCGAAAGGTTACCCGAACTTTAACTCATTTTTTATTCTTTGTTGCTTTAAATGATTGGCTGCAAGCACAAATTATTGGGCGCACATAAAGATCAGATCAATTCTCCGGAGCCAAACGTGGTATATTTTCATGGGCAGTGCAACACTTGACGAAGATTATCTTTGTTTTACTGGACCTTGTTTTCTTTTATCGAAGCTTAGCGTTGGCTTCCCGTGTCTGTCGCACAACCACGCAGTGTTGCCCAAATGCGCGTACCGCGCAACGACAACTTTTTCTTCGTGTCAAAATACGAAAAAAAATTCTCGTTTCCTGACCGAAACCGAGAACGCACGAGGTTTTTTTTCGTGATCAGATCCGAAAATGATAAATTTTTTCGTGATCAGATCCGATTCCGACAGCATCTGTAGCCTAGAAGTATAGAAAGT
>JAKUBE010000712.1:0-14634 GCA_030674755.1 Metschnikowia henanensis | reverse complement strand
CCAAGCAGCTCGAGGAGGAAAAGCGGGACACGTTGAACAAGTTGTTGAAAAGAAGGGCGACCAAGACGCGGGAGAAGGCCAACGAAGACGCGCCGGATTCCAAGCTCACGCTCAAACCGAGGAGGCCTGTTCCGGGGCATCCGGCACTCATACGGTGGGTGGACCTGGCTGCGGGCTCCGTGTTGGCTTTCAACGAGTAGGCTTGAAAGGGTAGTTTTGGAAAGGGCACTTCTAGAAAGGGTGCTTTCAGAGAGGGCTATTTTAGAAAGGGCTATTTCGAAAAAGGGCACTCTGTAAGAAACGGCACTCTGTCAGAAAGGGCACTCCTAGAAAGGGCACTCTGTAAGAAAGGGCACTCTGTCAGAGAGGGTAATCCTAGAAAGGGTACTTCAAGAATGGGCACTTGGCTAAAAGAACACTCTTAAAAAGGGCACTCAGTTGAAAAGGCACTCAGTTGAGAAGGCACTCAGTTGAAAAAGGCACTATTTTTTAAAGGACACTTTTTGAAAAAAAGGCACTCTTTCATAAAGGTACTCTAAGAAAGGGCACTCTTAAAAAGGGTACACTTTCAAAAAGCTCACTCTGTTAAAAAAGAGCAGTCTGTCAAAAAAAAAACACTTTATTTCAAAGGGCATTTTAAGAAAGAGCACTTTTTAAGATAGGACACTCTGTCAAAAAGGAGACTCTTTTCAAAAGGTACTCGCTTCAAGAGGACACTCTGTACAAAAGAGCACTCTGTCAAAAAGGGCATTGCGGGGCCTTCAAAGTGAACCGGTCGATGAGAGATGCTTCCAGGTCATGATATAAAGTGCATGAAGAGGAAAAGTTTAGAGATACGACAGGTGAATCAAGACCAGCAGGGTTACGAGAAATCGGAAATAAGCAGCGACTCTGCTGGAGAGTTGAAGAGGTTTAAAAAAATACTCGCTCGGCACTTCTCTACCCAGTCGACACTTCCTAACCCCACAAAATCTGGGCCGTTGTCCGAGACAAAGCCTTGACCAAGACAAAGCCCCTAGGCTAGATATAGTATCAGCTCAGCCCTGCTAATCATTGCATTAAGCAAATGTGTTCAATCCGAAGAATATTATTTTAATCCTAGTGAAGTCATCAAACTCTATCACAATCGAACAATAGGATACTTGCCTTCTCACAGAGGCCTCTTCATATTACGCCAGCGTTTTAAATTCCAAAACGTCTACAATGATCCCCCGCTACTTGGATGACTTTATTGCACGCTTTATGTGCATTCGAACGCGATATGCGAATAGATTAAAAATTGAAATATATTGCAAGCAATTGTCAGGTTCCTGTCAGGTTCTGGTGGGTATTGCTACCCGCTATTGCAAAATTGTAAGTGTATTCAAAGTAGCTAAGTAAAGGAGGCGGTTCCCAGGGGGAATCGCCACTATTTATAACATTCTGATAGGAGTGTATGTGAGAGACTTTACCAGCGAATCCAGCATGACGCTATACCAATGTGAAACGCGTGTGAAACAGAATGCCACATTGTATCGAGTAGGTACAGGAGAGCTGGAGATAAGACCGAGTATTGAGCGTAGCACGATACCGGGACCCTGACATGGGGTTTCTGGTTATTAATCCGGATGGCCGTTCAAGAATCCTTAGAGCTACCCCTACTACCACACGGGGTGGGAAGGATGTCCACACAATTATAGCTTGAGTCAGAAGCTACCCCTACCACCACACGAGGTGATATCTGAAACCCTCAAGGGCTAGGAATAGGGAAATTAGGGTACCACAGTATACATGTACCATGTGCATCTGAACCTTAGTTCTCAACACGCGCCCTCTTTCGAAACTCCGAGTAAAATCGTGTGGCGGCATCATGCCTTCAAGTTTGCTGCATCACGGAGGTGGCGAAATGGCACACAAGTAAGAGCCTTGGTAAAGATATCAGCAATGTTCTCATCAGTTCTCACATAGTCAAGGGTAAAAATGCTCTGCTCAAGTTGCTGCCGAATAAAGTCAATCTTCACCCTAATGTGCTTGATCCTTTTAAGCAACCCGCCATTCTTTGCCGTCTTGATCGTACCCTGATTATCACACTGCTTCACAGGAATGAAGGATCCCAATCTTACCTAAAGTGGTGTAACCAAATCGTTTCCGTTAAGGTTGTACACAACGCCACCATCTCAGCATTCAACGTCGACAACGAAACCATAGTCTGGAGCGTGGGCTTCCAGCTCACTGGAGAGCCTCCAAACACCACAACATACCCAGAATTAGACCTACTCTTTGCATCTGGATCCGAGGCAAAGTCCGCATCATTATAGCACCTGAGTACTCTAGGCGTCCTCACTCGATAAACAATCCCATAGGTACTTGTACCTTTCAAATAGCGAAGAACATATTTTGCTCCTAGCATATGCTTTATCGTCGGACGAGCAAGATACCTCGAAAGCTTCGAAACATTGTAGCTAATATCGAACCGAACAGTTCCAGAAGCGTACAAAAGCTTTCCCACAATTGAGCGATATTCAGTTTCATCGCACAATTGATCCTCCTCGTCTGATGACTTCTCGAGCATCCTCTGGACCGCGGACAAATCTCTCGACAGACAATTCTCCATCTTGTAGTCTTTAACCATAGAGTCAATGTAGTCCTTCAAGTGTAACTTCACGAAATCTGATTGCACGTCAAAATTGATGCCAACAAACTTCTTGACCCGTCCAAGGTCTTTCATTTTGAACCCCTCATTTAGCTGCCTCTTAACTACCGGAACGTCATCCAGATTCCCGCTGAACACTAAGAGATCATCCACATAAAGCGCCAAAATGATCAAATCATTTGCCAGACCCTTGTGATAGACACATGGTTCATTCACTGCTCGTTTAAAATCAAGCCTTCAATTTCTGGTCAATAGTCGCATTCCAGATGAACGTACTCTGCTTAAGCCCATACAACGCACGATTGAGCTTGAGAACATACTCAACTCCCACTGCGGCATTCTTTGGCTTCAAATAATACCCCGGAATCTACTTCATGTAAATTCTTCGTCCGAAACACCACGTAAGAATGTGGTCGCAACATCAAGAGCCTTGATCTTCATCTGATTCTGGGCAGCCACGGCCATCAAGAGCCTCAAACTTGCGTGTCGTATAATTGGCGGAAAAGTCTCTTCAAAGTCAAACCCTTGAATTTGAGTGTAACCCTTAGCGACTAATCTTGCCTTGTAGAGGCCCAAATCCTTGACAGCAAATACCCAGCGACAACCAATTAAGGATTCACCCCTTGGTCACAGGACGGGAACAAAAGTCCGACGTGCAGCCATCTCGGTGTCACGCCATCTTCCATTCGCCCCAATCAGACGATTGTCGTGCTTCAGCATACGAGACCGGAATTCTCACCACAAGATCTGACAGTTGAGCCACATGAAGTGTCATCAACATCTCAAGTCCCTTCACAGGACTTGGCAAACAGTATGAGTTCTCCGTGTCTTTATGGTCCGCTTGGTCTAGATCTTGGTCCTCAGACACATCAAGCGTCCTTAGCTGTCTCGTGAGCTTAACTAACGGACCCACACCTCATTTTCAGTCTTCATTATCGAGCCAATACTAGAGTCTTTCGTTACTCGAATGCCCTTCCGTTTGACTTGAAAACACGACGTTCACTGAAATGTGATGATCCCAGATCGATTGCAGACACACTGCTCAAACCCCCAAATTGATGTCTATCTCTGGATTGACCCGAAATCCAATCAAGATCAGTCGTCGAAGATAAACCATCCAACACTCCAGGCGATTCCAAATTGTCATGTTGAGATAGATACACTGTCAACACATCGCCTTCGAACTGTAGGTCACAAATCGTCTCCATACTTGACGGTCCTGTCATCAGAAAACACATCGGAATCTCATCCACGGAAACCCTTTTATCCGCTGGGGAAATATCTTTGATCAGGTTTCCACCTGATGGACAATCCAGATCTTGATTTAAGCGGTAAAGCATAAAACCCAAACAATCAAGTAAGGACGGACCTGAAACTCTCGCACTATCCATACCTGCTGCTGCTCCTTCATGCCCCCCGATTCGAACCGACGTACAAAGCTTCTTCACGGAAGCCGAGGCAACGAGTGCAACTGAAGAATTCATTTTCTCTCCAGACTCTGACGGATCAGCCTCACTACAGCGTTAGACAACCTCTCAAGAAGTGGAGGAACCCGAATACTCGCAAGCAAATTACGAATCAGACGGTTCTGCGCGGAACGCAATATCACATCATCCACTGAATGCTCCCGGAAGTAAGACGCAGTCTCACCAAACACAGCATGCTGTTATTCAAACACATGTGGAGGATCAACGTGGAAAACACGTGGCCGCTGCGACCTGAACTCGCACCAACATAAGCACATTTGGCAGCCGTATGTGAAAGTTTGGGAGGCTCAATCTTCGGCTCGTAATGAACATAGGCAACGCACCCAAATGCATGAAAAACAGGAACACGATCACGCATCTGGGGATGCGAAAGTTGGACCGGAGGGCGATTTTGCAAGTGAATCCTAGGGTCAATTAAGCAACTGGCCAGCAAGTCTGACAGCATCTGGTGAAAAAATCAACGATGCATTTGCTTGTGCAAGCAACGACCCTGCCTTATCTTGACCAGTCCGAATCATACTTTCAGCCAACCCGTTCTGGTACGACAGATACGGATGAGTCACGCGGCTCTCAATGCCCGCGGCATCAAGAAATTGCTGCAAAGAATCGTTCACAATCTCAGAGCCACTATCAGAACGGAGCTGACGAGGGAAGTGAGTAGCCCGAAGCCTCGTGAAGCTCTGTTTGATTAAACGAATAGTCAGCTCCACAGCAGCAGCTTTGTACCTGACTGTATCAACACGCACATACCTGGAGTAACGATCAACTATCACATAAGATAATCGGATCCATCCCGACCAATCGGGTTCATAAAAGGTCCAGACAAGTCAACGTGTAGAATCTCGAATGGACCAGTCACAGGAGTTGGAGTAGCAGACACTTCGGGAAAAGTGCGCGTGGTCTTGCTAAGCATGCACGCCTTACACCGAGATGATGGTATATGCTGAATATTGGGGATATTCAACCACCGTCTCATAGATTGGAATTGAGCAGCGCCAGGATGACCAAAAGGATAATGCCATTTATAGGCCCCAGTAGTAAACCGGCGATCGTCAAGCGAAGCTGCTTCAGCAATGGGCTGGTCAAAGACAACTTTCTTGGGGTCATCCTCTTCATCAGCAAGTTCATATTAATACTCCAATGACTTCAAATCACGAGTCATGGCCCGAGTTATGGCCATAAGCTCATCCGTAGGTTCCTCAATCAGCGATGAGATCAAACTCACCGCCACAGTCTGTAATGTCCCCATCACCTCTCCAATTGCCACATGTTTGTGCTAGGTGAGACTATTGTTCTCAAAGCGATAAAATTTCGCTCCCAAGCGAATCTTTGAAAAGTCCTCATCAAACCTGTTTGGCGAGAATATATCAGCCCTAGCAGTCGGAGCATAATACACATTAGGGACAACCACGGTCGTGCCGTCAGCAAAGAAACAACAAATATTACCGCGGCCTTCACAACGCATGAGCGACCCATCGGCAACAGTAAGGTGCTTATCAACTGCCTCATATGGGCGGAGCATTCGTTTGTGATTGCCCAAATGGACAGAGCTGCCAGTGTCCCAAACAAATGCCTTTTATGGCGAGGCAATCATATTCACATCCGGTGTATCCACAAGCGAATTCATAGATGTGGAGCCAACATACTCCAGACCCAGTGCAGAGACGTGAAAATCGCGATTCGTTTTTGGTTCCGTCTTCACTTTTGCCCGGGCAGCGCGTTCAGCCTTCATTTTCTTGATATACTCGGCCCTTGGAAGGTACGGTTCTCCATTAGGCTTAAGACGCGGACCAGGCCGATTCCCATTCTGCTGTTTGCCGCCAGATGACTTGTGTTTGCCAGATTCCACGCCCTTTTTCATCGGGGCCTTGTCTTCCGGTGTTGTCTCCAGCTGCTGTCCAATAGCAGGGGTCATACGTTTAGAGTAAAGCTTCTTATCAGTCAAAGCCTCGATGAAATCAGCCACATCAACAAGGATATTGCCTGTCCGTTCTATATACTCGTTCATAGTTTCCTGGAACGTCATCAACTGATCCCGAGATTTGCACTGCTTGATAAGAAAAGGACAAATTCTCATCCAGATGTCATGGTGCGACCACTTTTCCACTTTTAAAAAATAGATGAGCGGGACAACATCGCCAGCCGCAGCCTGCGAACAAACCTCGTTCTCTCGCACAAAAGTGTACACTAACTGTCCACGAGTCGCCAAATGTGGAATGAGGTGATCTTCCACACCAGACTTGTCAAGGGTCCAAATCGTAGCATTATGAGCAAACCAATTGTCAGAGAGGTTCAAACACTTCCGAAACAAGGTGTCCCATTCGTGGTTCAACATGCACACAACCGAATCAATCTGTTTCTTGGTTCCCAAAAAACACTTTCGAAAACCGGCAGTGGTCCGAGTGCAATACTGTTCATGCACAACAGATCGCATTCTGAAACGGTCCCGAAACTTGAGAACCGTTTCCATGACGGCATGCGCCTTATCGGAATCTACCTTTTCGGTAATCCAATCCTCTTGGTCTCCACTAGCTAAGAGGCCCATAACCAGCACCGCAGTCCATTTCGGAGCTGCAGGTGCACCAAGTGCAGTCCAAGGAGACTGGCGCTTGCCATCATACAAAAGATGTACATCAGTGTCCTTCTCCAATTGACCAAGGGTGACAACCTGATCATAGGCATATTTAGCAGAAACTGACTTTTCCTTTAGAGGAGGAGGCACAACATCAACAGCTTCATCATCGGAGCTGTCATTGCCTGAGTCAGATGGTTCATTCTCATGAGTGGCATCAGTACGAGTTCTTTTTCTTAAAGGAGCAGTGGTGTCATCGACACCAGGTCTAGTTCTTGTCATTACCATTATGTAAAACAACTATGGGAATTTCTGGTTGTTAATCCAGATAGTCCCTCAAGAATCCTTAAAAGAATTCCCACACTTTTATAGCTGGAGTCAGAAAGTGTATAGCTAGTTCCTACTACCACACGGGGTGGTATTTGAAACCCTCAGGGGCTAGAGATAGGGAAACTAGGGTAATACAGTGTACATATGTATTATGTGCAAGTAAACCTTATTTCTCAACAAAATCAACCCCTGTATACAATTATGTATTGCCGGTTGCAAATTACTGAGTGTCTGAACCAGTCCCCATGCTCTGATTTGCGAAACTCCATTTACACGTAGCTCAGAAGATAGCTGGGATACAAAGTAGTCGGAGCGAAGATTTGAGTGCCCGGTTTTTGCTTCGTCGCTTTTGAACGTCATTCCCGAGCCCATCACCCGTATCTTCATCTAAATCCTTGGTTGTCTCGAGTAAACTGTCAGTATCATCGAGCCTTTAAGCGAAACTGTGTTCATTCTTGCGTTCAAAGAGCTTATCGTTTTACCCATATCTCAGGTCCCCTTCTCGCAAACTCGACCTGTAGCTTGAGAGAGATTTCGTTGCAAATGGTTCTTGGGGCTCCCTCGGATTCTCCTGGTTTATCATCAGCAACTTCCTGGCTTACAGAGCTAGACTGAATATTGCAGATGCTATCATGTCCATTTTCAACTCTCTATAACTTAGTGCAAATACGTTGAGTGACTCACCATTGTTGCCAGAGGAAAAATTACAAATAGTCCTGGCAGTTTCGAAGGGGCTGCGAGAAACGTCTTTTAAAGCAAAAAGAAAGGTCTGAGAGGCTTGTAGAATTAACGACATGAGCAAAACCAAAACTAGGATCGTTACTCCATTACGTAGAAGTGAAAAGAAAATTGTGTCGGTTGTTTGTTTCGATATCAGCGTGTCTGAGTTGTGACAAAACGCGTACACGAAACGCGTTTCAAGAAAGCGCTTCGCGACGTGATTGGTCATTGAAAGCCTCAAAGCCATAGATCTCGCTTTGAAAAAGCCAGCATTGTCAGAGAGAGTATATAAAATATTACTTCGAGTAGCTTCTTAGTCAAACTTGATTACTTAGCTACTCAAAAAATTCCTTAGTCCTCCGGCACTGCGTGAGAGGTTTTTGTAGCCATTCCCTTAGTCCTTTGGCACTACGTGTGTCACTGCGCGAGGGTTTTTTGTAGCTATTCCCTTAATTTATGCCGGGATACGGTGTAATGCGGGATATGCGAGTAGCGACGGTTCACTGTAAGTCCACGGAGTGCCAAGCTCATTTCAGTGATTGAAGCGAGCTGAGATTGATGCCAGAGTGGCAGAGCCGACGTTCTCTAGGGTACGCCTCTGACTATTTTAACTAGAAAAATGCCCGGCTCATACTTCTGGTGGGGAATTCGCTTGCTATCAAGTTTGTCCCACCTCTAGTGGAAACCTCTTTGTTTTGAGGAACATCGGTCTGATGTCTCAACAAAAAATACAAAATAGAAAACTAAAACCCAGTTCCCAATATTGCTTAATTGCCGTGTTGCCCAGGCCAAACTCCATATAAGCTCTGCTCGGTGACGTAATGTCCTGCTTGGAAATCCAATGTAACCGTAAGCCTACCTAGAGCTTAATCTACGCCTCGCATTGTGCACGAAAAAAGTGCACGAAAAAACAGCAAAACAGACGGCTCTTTTTCTTGGATCGAGAAGCTGTCGATAAGAAAAACTCATCCACCCATTCAACACGAAACGACGATGTGAAATCAAAGAATACGTCTTTTGGCCTTTTTCGGAATTCAGATCACGCGGCCACGCGCGCTACAACTTCTTCTCATGGCTTGCAAACAGGATAATCCTGGAATTTCTCGATGTACAGAAGGCTAACGCACTAAAAGTCATGCCCCGATGATTACGTACATCAAAATTTGCACACTACCCAAAGGCAACCACAATTTTGGAGGCTGGCTCGCATCATGCGAACCAAGTGTTAGTGACCAACTTGATTAAAAATAAGTTATTCAGTTGTTCAAAAAGCCCACGGAGTGAATTTAAAGCGAACTCGAAGCGATAACTCCAAAAAGTTTTCACCAGCATGTAGTAGAGAAGATGGGAAAAGGCCAAGACTTGAGGCTGACCAAGATGGAGGAAAATTGTGAGCGGTGCCGATGAAGGCGCGCCTGCTCGCCCTGTGCTTAAAATAGGGCCAAGCGAGACGAGGCCATCGCAATGAGTCCCGATTTGTGACTCATTCGAGGAATATTCTCATTATTTTTGCCATCGTTTAACTCCAATCGTTTAATTGCAATCGTTTAATCCCAATCACTTGTTCTCGAGCCCACGAGACATCGACCGGTCCCATGGAAGAACTTTCCAGGCAGCAGATCGGCGGAATTTGAAATAGACGGTGCACATCATCGACTGTGTGCAGGCCCGCGCACGCAGCCCTGGGCTTCATTACCCAGTTGTGTCAATGGGGGCGGATTCCAAAAGGCGTTGCCTCAGTAAAGTGGGCCACCACGAAACATCCATTTTTTTAGAAGTTCGAGCATTTTTGATGTTTTATCGGACAAAACCATAGCGTAGATCCCAAAACCGTCTTAGGTTCTTCTCTACCCTATTTTTTCGTCTTGTTATATCGCTTTTACTTGGAAAAGCTCTCTTTGGTTGCGGTATTTGAAATTCACCTACTCCGGCATTCTACGCTTCGTCCGCACAGTACGTGCATGATGCACCTGCTCTATGGACAATGCCGTCACCCAAGTAGCGGGTTTAACTTTGGACGACGCTGGGGAGGTGATTTCTGCGGAGGCGGCTGGGCTTTTTCTCTACTGCTGCTTCTTTCCCTCCCTCTCGATCCTCTTTCATCTTTGGCCTGTGTCTTGTTTGTGTCAGCCGTGTTTCACCTGTGTTGCGTTGCTGTTTCGGTCCCTTTTTCCCGATCTGGAGCCCCGCTGCATTGTCTCTCGCGTCTCCGCTCAGCCCACATCTCAGATACCTCTGCCAGCATCTCTCAGGTGAGACGTGTCGCCGAGCGATTTGTCGAAACAGGCGCTTTTTTTTTTTCAAAATCGGCTCTTTGTAAATGCAAAGCATGTCTGATTTTGAGGCGGCGGGTCCTCACGGGCTGCCGCATGGATTTCCGGACTCTGGCTCGCCCGCCGGCAACATTCTATATCAGAATGGACAATATGGCCCTTTCAGCCATCGAATGGCACTGTCTCCGCATACGAGCAAAAGTATCAACGCAAACATGAACACAAACATGAACACAAACATGAACGCAAACATGAACGCAAACATGAACGCAAACATGAACACAAACACGGGCATAAACATGAACACAAAAATGAAGGCAACCGGTGGCCCGCGGCCTCCACAGGTGCCCTCTAAACTGCCTACTGTTTCAGAGAGACCTGGAGCGACCACCCCCCATGCCCATCATAATAACACGCCAGTGAACCATAGATCGGTTTCTGGCCAGGCCTTGGGCAATAGTAATTTAAATCAGCAGCAGCTACTACATCAGCAGGAGCTACAGATGCTCCAGCAACAAGGCCAGCAGAGTCAAAATCAGCAGAGTCAAAATCAGCAGAATCAGAATCAGCAGAATCAGAATCAGCAGAATCAGAATCAGCAGAATCAGAGTCAACAGATTCAGAGTCAACAGAATCAGCAGAACCAGCAGAATCAGCAGAATCAGAATCAACAGAATCAAAACCAACACCAAAACCAACAGCAGCCGAAACAGAAAGGCCAGCAGCATAATTATGGCCCCAATGGCCTCAATACTGATTCCGACACTGGCCCTAATACTGGCCCTAATACCGGCCCTAATACCGGCCTTAACAGTGGCCTTAATAATGGCCCTAACAGTGGTCTTAATAATGGTTCCCGAGACTCCCTGCTGCCGGGCAACAAGCTGCCGCCTGCTGCGGGATCTCAAGATAGAACCCCTGCGCCATTCAACGCGCAGCAAGACGCGCTAAACGCACGTGCCATTCGCCGAAATGCCGGAAACGCCGCCATCATGCGGATCCTCGACTTGGTGGAGCTGGTGGCGGGCGCCCCCCGCGAAATGCTTTCCTCACTTTCGTTCTGGGCACGTGTATGTGAGGCGTTTTTCCGGCCTTCGTCTACAATGCGGCTCACGGGACCCGTGAAAACACTCACGCTGGCCCAATACGGAAACCTGCCGCCGCCTGCGTCGCTGTACCTGCTTAATATAAGCACGGCGCCGCGGTTTATGCTTGCGCAGGTGTTGACGCATAGCGTGGTGAAACACGATCTCTACTTTACGGGGTTCAGGTACCAGATCCTCGACGAGGGCCACATGGGGCTCATGTGCCGGCTCACGATGACGTTCCATTACGAGGACGGCTCCAAGGGAACGGCCTTGGGCACGTGCCGGTTTTTGATGGGCCGAGATCTCCACGTGCAGCAGCTCGACTGCCGCATCTTTGCGTTTGAAAAGGCCATTTCCATGGACGCGTTGCTGCGGCGCTGGGCCGCGTATAAGGGCCAGACCGACAACCAGCCGGACGTGGAGCAGCCCGACTTTTATCGCCAGTTATCTCAAGAGGCAGAATGCTCAAAAGCGACACATAATGCCGGGATCTCAAACGAGGCCTTGCGGCTTCTCCAGATCGGCGACATCATGTCGTGCCTCCATCCGCTTATGAGATACACGCAACTCAACCACATCCACTCGCCTTTGAAGGCGCTCGAGAGGTTTGTTCAAAAAGCACCCCAGCATTCCCAACGGCCGGGGATGCCGGGGCCTTTGAAGAAACGTCCTTCTTTTCCGTCACCCAGAACAGCAGAGGAGCCTTATCCTTCCAGCAAAAGACGGAAATCGACTGCCTCAAACAGCCCGATGAACCCCGAATTCCGAAGAAGCTAGGCCTGGGAGGATTAGGGTTGTTGTTTTCGGGGGCTCAAATGGCTATTATTTATTCAAGCGGATACCCAGGGGTATGAGGCTCGCCCTCGGTCCGTCTAATTTACTTCGGGGCGGCCTCTGTCTCCGCAGATCTATTTCTCGATAGAGATCCTTTCTTTCGCTACCTTTTCGTGATGGAACTCTTTCGTGCACACCTACCTTTTCGCTATATATTCGTTTAGAGGACCTTTTTCAATTCATGAAGTAAGCCAAGGCTGTAAAAACGTCTTCAAGAGCTGGGAGCCGTTGAAAATGGACACTCTAATTAGTTTGTTGTTGTACATTGGCTCAATCAGCCTCTTAAGCTCTGGCCACAGCTAGAAAACAGGGCCGAAACATGCGAAACTAACCAAGCCACTGCTTTGTGATCAAGATGAGACGTAACTTTTGTTTCACTGAAGAAGCTACTTTTTCTGAAAGTTTTTCTTAGATACAATTAAGATTATATAACATTGTCACGTGACACGTTATAGACCTCGTTATATGGAGCCGATCGGTATGCAGTAAAACACCCGAAACCAGTAATCCATCTCTTTGACAACTATGCGGATTACTCCCCCCTTGTTGCAATATGCCTTTTTCACTCAAATATCTTTAGATCATCCAGTCTAAACTCTCACTAACATCTCAAAGCCTTTCGGTGCAACCAGACGCAACCAGCTGCAAACAGTGCGACATTCCGGTGCACTCGATCCAGCCAAAACACCAAAACTTCTGATCACTTTCTTTTATTTCCCTGTTCGTGGTCATGGCACGTATTTTTCACCTTCACTGAGACACATCAATGCAAGTATGCTGGCTGAAAATTTTTCTGACGCTGCCGGCGAGAAATTCGCTGCACTTAAATCCACCTTCCATATGCCCTTAACAGAGATAATCAGACCCAAAAGCTTTGCTCAGTATATCGGCCAGGAACACCTTTTGAACAGCAAAGACGGCGAGATTTCGAATTTTTTGAGGCTCGGATATCTCCCCTCGATGGTGCTCAGCGGGCCGCCCGGAGTGGGAAAAACAAGTCTAGCCAGGCTCTTAGCCGAGGAAGCAAATTATGTATTTGTAGAGCTTTCGGCCACTCTGTCTACTGTGGCCGATTTGAAGGATCTCCTGGGTCTGCTCGAGGCGGAAAACCTAAAGCGATCCAGACATCACGTGGCCCGGCTCCGCGTGCTAGTTTTCATCGACGAAATCCACCGGTTTTCTACCGTGCAACAAGATTATCTTCTACCCTTTATCGAGTCGGGCGCGTTTGTGTTTGTGGGAGCCACGACGGCCGATCCTCAGAAAAGCGTGCGGCGAGCGATTCTTTCTCGGTGCCAGCTTTTTAGGCTAGTGGCGCTCGAGGAGAAGCACATTGAGAAAGTGGCCCATAGGGCGATTTTGTATGCGAACATCCGGAGGAAAACCACCCAGAATCTCTGCTTTTTGACCTACGCAGATTCTGCAGTGCGGGCGGTCGTCAAGCACGCCAACGGCGATATGCGGAGTGCTGTAAATGTGATAGAAATTGTTGGCACAAGGCTTAGCTCAAAGCAATATAGAGTAGCAGATGCTCCGGATGGGGTTGACGTGAATGAAGCCGTTGTGGCTGACGTTATTCAGCTGCTAAGCAAAGCGCGTTTTGGGCTTCACTCTGAGTCGAACATTCCGCTTCTATCTCATCTTTTGAAGTGTTTGCGGTATCCCCAAAGCCACCATATAGATGAGTGTAAGGAGAGTATAGAACCGCGTGATTTGGTCGAATACGAGGAATCGAACTCATCCTTAGACTCAGATTTGGAGAGCTGGTACGACGAGAAGGAGCAAGTTGTTTTTGAACAAGACGACCCCCGCTCAAAAGTATGGGCTGATCATATGATGTTTTCCGATGATGACGAGGCAGATCCGGGCCCCCTATATTCGGATGAAGAAAACGCAACGCCTTTGAAAGTGAACGACTTGTCACGGCATTCGGCATCTAAGTTCCGCATTCTCTCCTCGCTTCACGCTTGTTTGAAATTGCTAGAAAAGGGCGAGTCGCCCTTGAGCATACTTAAGTACTTGCTAATTTTCACTTGCGCCCATGCTATTCCTGAAAAGGGCGAGCTCATCAAAGTGCTTTCTGTTTTGAAGGCAGTGCAAAAAACAGGAGTTGGACAAAAGCAGCTTTTGTTCAATTGCATCGAAAGACTTGCTGGCACTAGCTCCTATGAGCCAGATCTGATAAGGGAGATTTTGGAGGCAGCAGAATCGTGCTGTTTTGTGGACAGAAGCAGCGAACCTAATACGAGCGACGAAAAAGTCGAGTATGATGTTATTTACGATGATGAGTTGGCCGAGAAATTGCTACAAAACATCCCTGAGGAGAAGTATGCTCCGCGTTTGGGGATGGAAGTCGTCGCTCTACATCTGGTAGGCTCGGATTTTACTCTCGGTGGAGTCTTAGATTGGCTCGAGCTGGACCTCGCCAACGCGCAGACCTCTCAAGCTCTTTGACGTAATAGATGCGTCTGTCCAGTGATTGGGATGCACAGCATGTAGTCGCAAATATGTATATTACAATTCAAGTTTTGAGTGGAAAAATGCAAGGATAGCAGGCGAGAGCCGCCTAGTGATATTCTGAAACCTTTTAGTTTGCGGGCGTCTCAGATTATTCTTCGTCGTGGTCGCCGCCCAAAGCGGAGAAAATGTTGGATGCCGTGGAGTCTGTTCTTTTGGATGGTTCACGGGAAGCTAAGTT
>JAKUBE010000711.1:0-14643 GCA_030674755.1 Metschnikowia henanensis | reverse complement strand
TGGCCCTACGTCCATCTATATGTATTCATCAGTCCTAACTTAAGGTTAGTCCTTCTAGCCGCTCTCGCCCGTTGGACGTTCGCGGAAGTACTAGCACGCTCCAGTGGTCGTGTGACGCCCATGGCACGTGACCGTCAGGGCTAATGCCTTAGCCCTGTTCACTTCCTCGCAAACTTGCTTATGGAGTATCAAAATGAGGCGGTTAATTTCCGAACGAAAGAAGGGTTTTGTGCTCTAAAATCGAGAGCTTCTTAATTTAGCCGGGCGAGCACGAAAACGTAAGTGCTTTGCAACAATCTGGCCTCGTGTAAGCAACTTGTTTCCATCAATTTTTGACAGAACACAAAAATACTCGCTCAATAAAAAGGAGGAGAATTAGTATATGGCAGATCTACTCATTCCTAATATTTTTTTTAATTATATATGGTCGGAAACTGGCCCTTGCAATCAAGGTGGGTTGCTTTTGTTAAGCTAAGTTTGCCATTTGTTGACGAGCGACACATCAAATTTGCAAAACAAAAAAGTGAAGTCGAGATGAAAGTTCCTTCAAAATGTAATTCTGCCTTCCAAACCCTCAAAGATTTTTGGTAGTGCTCTATCTCAATATACTAGGGGCATCATGTTTTTGCAATTGTTTTGTAGGTGGCAAAACTGGGTTGCTACTTTCGATAGCTATACTTATCTGCGCAGTATCCCCGCACTTTCCCTTTGAGGTGCCACCTTTTATTACTCAAAATATGAATTCAATACCCCTTAAATCGCTCGACGGTGTGACGTCCAACCAGCTTTTCGAGAATTCCGTTCAAATTGCTGAACTGATTCTGGGCTGGAAAAGCGGCGGAATATTCAAGTACGATGTACCTCAGGCGAAGGAGAAAATTAAAGTCGATGTGCGCACGAAAGATCACCTCAATAATGATTTTTGGGTTGCCAGACTAAACACGTTTGACGAGCTTTCTCCGGAGGCTCGTGAAAGGTTATGGCAGCAATTAGCCAAGTACAGTATTGGCTCCACGCTGGACTTACAAGACTCTCACACAGTGCACGAGCAACATTATATTGAAGAGCTATACGATTTCAACGTGCACCCGTATACTTTGGACAATCCACCGGAAGGATACGAGGCTTTTTCGTATTTGGTGGAAACATTTTACAAATTGCAATGGCCTTTGAATCGGCGCAGATTCAGCAATTTGGTGCACGTGTTGAAGAGTAACGACGAACGCGACGCTTTCGTGATTAGCATTGCGGTAGATCCTTCGTTGGTTCCTGACGCTTCCAAAGACGCTGGAATGATCGATGCCCAATACACTTCCGTGGAAAGACTTAGATATGATGGCAAAAATCTTCTGTGGGTAATGACAACCTGTTCAGATGCGAAAGGAAACGTCCCCCAGTGGCTCGCGCGGTCTTCCATTAACTCGGTTGTTGCTAAGGATGTTCCCCACTTCTTAAATTGGGTCGGTAAGAACCCCAGTAGGACTAACTGATTATGTTGTTCAGCACATCATGTATTTGATTTTTTAATTTGCTACCAAGTACCGAGACTCTAACCAGGCCCTGTGCCAACGCCTCCAAGCCAAACTCTCACGTCCCCTCCTAAACTTTCTAAAAATCCCAAGTTGGCTGCGCCATAAACACTGTCGGCGACTTGCATTAGGTAGCTGTTTTCCTGAGTTTGTGGTGGCCTCGATTTGACTTTGCGATTCGAGTCCCTAATGATGATTATTAGCTTACCCTTGTATCGCATTGAATAAAATAACCAGTCATTATGTTTGCTGCTAGAGAATTTGTGAAGCTGCTCATAAACAGTTCCCTCGGTACTAAAAGCACGCTCGTTGGTCTCGAGGATGAAGTGCATGATTAAGTGGTCATGAAGGTGAAACATCACTCGGTTTAACAGGCTTCTTTGCTCGTTGAGAAACCCCAAGGCCGGTGGAATCACTTGTAAATTTGGAAGGGATGTTTCGTAAGATTTCTTCTGTGGATCGTACATGATGAAAAAGAATTGACTGTCGATATCCTGAGGAGGAAGCTCACGCGTTCCCTTTTTGTTTTGCACAGCTGCACCAATAGGAAAAGGTAGAGAACTGACACTATTTTCCATCTCAGCTAATAAACCCGAATCAGAAAGACCAAGAGACTCGGAAATTGGCTTGAGAACGCTTACTTCCAAGGTTTTATAGAACGACCAGTTCTCTAAGGCTTCGATACCGGATTCGTAGAACATAACAGTAAGTAACTCGCCATGTTTGTAAGCGATCAACAGATACTCAACGATTCTCTGAGAGCCATCCTCGAGAATCGTTGGTATATGTGTCAAAAGTCTTGTGATACGGTCCCCTTCTAGACCTATCATATACTCTCCATCGTTGGTGTGGTCTGAACTGCCTTCATCTTCCAATGTGCTGGCACCTCCGCCTGCTACATTCTCAGAGTCGGTTCCAAAGTATTTAAGCTTGCTAATCCAGCTTGGATATTCGTACATCTGCTCCGTGACCTTTTTTCCAAGACTCCTAAATCCGTTGACTGTTTCATGGAGAGGCAGCACAACAAGAGATTTCGTGAGTCTTACGGGGTTGAGCATTGCAAGAGCATTGGAGGCGCTGAAATCAAACTGCTCATCCAAGACATGCTCGTCCTCGGAATCCTCATCTTGTCTTTCGGCCACAGAGTGCTCCTGGGTCTCTGATGCACGCTGCCATTCCTTCGTCAAAAGTGTGTAGATGTCATCGTACTTCGTGAGTTGAGAGAAAAACTTGGAAGTAAGGCATTGACTTGCTTGCACATCTTCCATTAATCTACAGACGGATATTGCCGCCTCTCTGCCTAGGACATTCTCAACACCCAAGTTTAAGTGAAGAAGTCCCGAGTGCTTAGTCAAAAGTGAGTCCATGCTTGCAACGAAGTATGCTGTTGGCTTAACCGCACTGCCAAGGACTATTGAATCCAATTCTTTTTTCACTCCTTCGCTCAAGCTGTAGGATGATTCCTTAAAGCAGTTGTCGGGAAGGAAACCAAAAAAGCCACGATGATTGAGTCGGTTTGGCCACAAAATCTTGGAGGGGCCGAACAGAGTCAAATCTGAGAAGTTGAAGTTGTTAAGAAAACTCTGCCAGTGGCGACGAAGCACTTCAGTTGCTGACATTCTCCCATGTAATTGCACAAGACTTTCCAATGGCAGGTTAGTCAATTCGAAAAGTTTATGAGCTTTATGGATGGCTCTAAGGAGCTGTTTGACGCATATAGCTGTTTTGTGCCTTTCTTTTGTATTTGTAATCAAAGAAATGGCAAGAGAGTACCCGCTCTCAATTTCCACTACCACAATAGCACCATCGGCAATCTTGATCGTGACGGGTCCAGCCGATGATCCGAAATCAGATAGAAGCGAACAAGAGCCGCGTAGAAGCCCAACAATATTTAGTTGCTCTCGAAGAACTTGATCTTGCGACGCTCTTGTGCCATCCTCGCCTATAGTGTGGTACTCAGAAGTGTGTGGAGTGGCAAAGAATAGAATCTGTTTGGATAGCCCTTCAAAACTCTCATCATTCAGATCGGACCATGAAGGGTTGTATAGAGTGATAAAACCAATTTGCGGCGGACTGTTTTCCTTAATGGGATGCTCACTATAGGAAGCGAAACCGAGAGCTTCCCCTCCAAATCGACTAATGAAGTCAGAAAAGTAGTTGTTCATGCCTGCTAGAGTTTGTCCATAGTGCAGGCTAATGTTAAATACAGTAACGTCCTCCATGCGCAGAAGGCGCGAGGTAAACTTCGGACTTCAAAGCTTTATCTGATATCTACCA
This sequence comes from Metschnikowia henanensis, assembly GCA_030674755.1. Classification (NCBI taxonomy): domain Eukaryota; kingdom Fungi; phylum Ascomycota; class Pichiomycetes; order Serinales; family Metschnikowiaceae; genus Metschnikowia; species Metschnikowia henanensis. Next base: position 10,837 of record JAKUBE010000711.1, on the reverse strand, counting down.
CAAATTCTTACGCGAGCGGCCACAACCGCTTCCATACTCGGCCTTGGAATCGAGCCTCTTAGTCACCTCTTAATAACTATATCGAGATTCTTTGAGTCAGCAACTCGGATTTTGTTGCGCGCGTTCCCCATTATGCGTGCTAATTCCAGAGCTCGACCCATCCAATGTTTTTTCTGACCGCGTTTGAGTAGCCCTCATGATGCTTTACCCATATTCTCGTTGCTTCTCGATCAACGGGTTTCGAAGCAGTTGCGATTTTGCTCAGCATGTCGTCATATTGTCCCTTGAAAAAGTCGACCAAGGATGTCATTCTAGATTTCTTCTGGCTGGACTCTTTCTTCTCCGGGTCAAGATCGGCCCTCTGTCTCTTAAGTAAACCGGTAGTCACAAAAGAATCTATCTCGGACTGAAGCAAAGGAAAAAGCCATTGCCTTTTGATATTAAGTGCCTTCTTTCGTTGCTCAATATTCTGTTCCCCGCTGCTAAACATTGTTAAGCCATCCCAATCCGGACCGTAAACCAAATGGACGAGATTTGTCTCAAGATCCCTTTGGGACTCTAGTTTGATATTAAAAGTCTTGATCAAATGTGCTATTTTTTCAATCAAGCGTGCCTCATGTGCCTTGAGCATTATTTTAGATTTGGAAGAGCCAACTTCTGGTGATAGCATCTTGTCGAGAAGAGGAACAAACTCTGTTGCGTAAAAGCTGCTGCCGGATGACATGCCACATAGTGAGACTTTGGATTCAAGCGGCACCAGATCAGCAAGACTCTTCACTATGGCATTGTTTTGCTTCGAGGCTTCTCGAGAGCTAAATTCAAGGCCTTTTGCGTTGGGGATTAAACCATCAATGCCATTGAACTTTTGAGGGTTTATATCACTGAATAATGACCAGAACTTCAAACTAGTAAGCGTTGGATAGAAGTGAGAGCCGAGATTCTGAGTCATGAGTAGATCATAGTAAAAGAGCCAGTCACTGATTTCTGCGGGCCTAGCAGCTGAGTCGTCTTGAAGGTGTACGACATCAAGATATTTGTTGAAACACCCTCTGATAACTTTGTCAAGGGAAGCACCAGCGGCAGATTTTCCGTCTCCAGAAGAAACAAGATCAAGCATGACCTCAAAATTCTCCTCTTTGGAGAGGCTTTGATTTCTTCTGAAGATTTGATCAACCAAGGCGAACCACGTAAGCGAAGAGTCTTTGTTGAGAGACCCTCCTTTTGCATCAGGTATATGTATATCGAAATCAAGTTTGCGGCTGGAGAATTGTAGGTAATTGATACAGGCTCGTATATCACCGTCGCAGACTTCAAGAACCTCGGCAATCTCTTTTCTATCGAGTTTGAGTTTTTCGTTTTCGCTTATCTTAAAAAGAAAATCCTTTACGGTTTTTTGAGCCGATGCGTGTATCTTAGCTCCGTTTGCGAGCCCAACAGTCGGCTTCCGGAATGGCACCAATTCACACATAGGTCTGAGTATTTCCAAGGGATTGGGCCCCCCAGTTCGTACTGTTGTATTGTAAATATCATTGGCAATACAGATAATCGGTCTGTTTAATGAAAAGGGTTTCACGTTAGCTTTTTTCTTGGACTTGGACTCTTGACTATCATGTTTCCGGTTACTGTAGTGGTCAGCTCGAACCAAGTCAGACAAAACCTTCACGATATCACCGCTGTTGATCGAGGAATCGATCTCATCGATAACAAGACAGGTGGGTTTTCCATTAGAGGTGATCGAGTTGGTAGTAAGCGCATTTTTAATCTTGAGTTTTAATGCAGCAGTAGCATTAGCAAATCGCCGAGCACCATCAGCAGCCTCCACTCCTTGCAAAGCATTCATACTGTTTGCAGCGTTGAGCTCTTCGACCGAGTAGCCCATATGCTGGGCCAATAAATGAGCGACGGTCGTCTTTCCAGTACCCGTTGGGCCGTGAATCAAGAGAATCTTTCGCAAGGGCCTACCTAAATGGTCGACGGCCTCATTGTCTTTTGCGCCTTGGCCGAATACAAGAGAATTCCATTTCTTAAGCCAGGTTAAAATTTGTCGGTATTGACGTTCATTCCCAGCAGAGCATATTTGCATGTAAGATTTGGGCTTATATTTCTCCAGCCACAATTGAGACAGCTGTCCGCTGTCAATGGCTTTGTTTTGCAGCTTCAGAGCACGGATTTTGTTTCGAGCATTCAGGAATCGTTCTCTTTGTTGAGCGCGTTCATAAAGCTCTTCCATATTGAGTATGGCATCTGGGTCCTCGCCGAAATTTACAGCGATCACTTTCTTGCGTCGAGGTTGGAGCAGTACCGTTGAGCCATCAAGAAGACGCACTGTTTTGCCTTTTGTAACATCACTAGCTCCATTAATCTCCGATCTCTCTTGTGGCAAAGTTTCTGAGGATATCGATCTGTTTTCGTGCCCGGGAAAAAGAAGTGAATCTGAAAACTCTAAACCCACGTCAACTCCTCGAGGCTCTTCAGAAACTGTATGGCTAGGTCTTGCAGCAGGATCCGTGGCCAGGAAAAGAAGCGAATTCGCGAGAGAAAATTCCGTGTCGGTCATGACGGCCACTTTTGTATTTAGATATGGAAGTCGTGAAAGTAAAAAAATTATGTTATCTCCAATACGCGAGACGCGCGTCACTTATGAGTCGCGTCAGTCCACCTTCGAGTTAGTTGCAAGACAAGCGAGGACACGCGGCCGAAGCTGACAGCCTCGACATAGAGTTTTCGAAAAAAATTAAGCATACAGTGTACTACCAGTATTTTTGGCAATGCACTAGTGACTGCGGGGGCATTAAGAAACCTTTGAGTTGCAAGGCTCCAGGCACTCAACAAGCTTTCAGAATGCTGGTGGAAGAGAGAGCCAGTGCTCCAAGCGGGGTTTTGCATGTGCTATTGTGTGAAGCTATTATTCGGTAACTATATTTCACTCCTATCGATCTCCCAGCGCCCACTGTTATTGAGAAAATACTTTTTAAAGCATATTCCACGCATAGACTAGCAAATCAAAATCACCGAGACTCGCGCTGTCACTTTTCTTGATACCAACACGTGGGACGGTCAAAAGTCGAGTGATCCTGAAATTGAGAACGCACCAATATTAGATCTGCTGTTTTATAATTCAACAGCATATGTAAACTTCAGAATTCAACATATCAGTCTATCATACCTAAGCGAGTAAAACTAAAGGCAAAACTATGCAAACGCACGTGGGGCCTCGCCCTCCGGGCCAATGTATTGGGCATCTCTCCAAGGGCCATAATCATTCAAATACAACTGCTCGTCTGTGACATCAGATGCACCACCAAACTTTTTGGGCAAATTCTCGGCGGGAATTTGTTTGAGCAACTCCTTCTTATACGACGAGCCCAAGATATGGATCTTGGACACAGTCACGGGGTCCAAAAAGGCCTTAAATAACTTGAAAGCAGTGGAAAACCCGAAAGGCGCGTTGATGCAGTAGAATTTGCCCATTCTCTCGGGGTAGTAGTCCTGCCCAATCTTGGATGCCTCCTTTACATATCCGACAACCTGGTAGGCCGCAGAAATGGAAATTCCCTTCAAGTCCATGATGGTACAGGATGTCTCAACTAAACAGCCTTGCTTTCTGGAGCAAGCAGGCAACCTGTATTTGGTGAACAGCTCGTATTCCCAGACCAAGTTCTTCAACATTCTATCTTGCGTAGTAATTTTCAACATGTCTGGCAAGTATACCTTACCCAACTCTTCGAAATACACAGGACGGCCGTCAATATCCGTCTTGTGGTAGTACTGAGGGTACATCTTGGCTACAAGCGGCTTTTCCGTGTAGTGGAAGTCTTCCAAAATAGTATCTGTGCCATAGTTCTTTCTCCATGTTTCACAGTCAACGAACATGGTCTTGGCTTTTTCCAAAACAAACTTTCTAGCCCTCAAGAAACGAAGCAAGTTGGCATCGTCTAGGCGGTTGGTGTACCCAAGTTTCTGCAACGTTGCTCTGAACTCCTCCAAGATCTGTCTTTGTTCGTCAGTTAAGGTTGACGTGTACCCTGTTTGGCTGGATGGCGCCGAGACCTGAGGATATGACGCAAGAATTTCCTTTTCAGATGCCATTTTGTTATTTTGCGTTGCGGATTGATTAGATCGGAAGAGAGCGGACCCGTGGTAGGTTTAAAGAAATATTCCTCAAAATCCAAAGTTTTTTATGTTTTGGCTAGCCTGTGCAGTAGCTCTTAATTATTCAACGTGCGGACTGCGGTGTGGTGACGGGGCAAGGGGAGGCAGGACTTTTGCTACCGTGCGGTAAAACGAACCCGTCTTTGAGCGCGAACATGACCTTACCAAAAGTCTCTTGCTAAGCCTCTATATTGTATTGCAAGCGTTCAGAGATAATAGAAATGATTCGATCTTGACATTGACTCGTCGATTGGATTTTCTTATCTACACAGGAAAGTAGATTACGTCTTGTAGATTGTGATTCAAAATATAGGAACTCCCAGATCCAAGTCCTTGTATCCTTTTAGAGCGGAACCCTACATGATTCTCTACCTCTCTCATTATTCTATATTAAGTCTACTTTCTCTGAAAACATCACGATTCTAAAACGCAGTGGCTCCCAGCCCACCATTGAAGATTCGGCAGCTCTCTATTCAATGTTATCAGTCTTTCTTTAGCCATCTTTTGAACGGGTTCTTAGAGTTCCGTCTCATCATGTTTGTGAGGGATGCTGAGGGAAAAGCCTCCGTTGGGTTTCCTCTATATTCGGTAGGAAATCTCAATTTTAACACAGAGAGAGCGTTTTCAGTCAAGAGTTTGTGATTCGGGGGCTTGGAGTCTTGAAAACTGGGCTCATAAAATGCAATGCAATTTTTGTTCAAGTTAAAAGTTGCCCTCTCCATGACATCATCGACAAAAGCCTCCCATAAGGAGTCGTTTTTCTTCAAGTTCGAACAGTCTTCTGCTTGCTGCAATCTTTCAGCCAAATAATTTATCTTCTTACCCAAATTTGCGCTCTCTTTCTGTAAATCTTTCAACGTCACATTGGAGCCGATAAACGAAAAAAACTCCTCGTTGCTTCGGCACAAGGACTTGATAAAACCCTCTGTCTCATTGTTCCCGGCTAAATCCAAGAATTCCGACTTTTCAAATTCCAAAGATCCGATTTGATAAACATTACGGTCATCATTTAGACGCATCTCATTGCCACTTTCCATGCTCGGACCCTTCTCATGCTGTATGGCTAGCGAAGGCGACTTTGGAGTATGACTGTTTCGATTTGTCGACACATCCAGGTCAATTGTTGTGGCAATGCTAGTCGACGACGCGGACAGAGCCATTCTCAGGTGACGCGTGGTATATCCGTTGAGCTGTAAAAGGTGTATTAGCTCTGTGAGACGCAAATTCTTGTCGATGAGATATGGTGTTGTGGGAAGTTCGTTGGAAGCTGAGTCTCCGCTCAATCCCAAGTCAAACCGTTTCATCTCGTGACTCAAACTCAAGATCTTCTCGTTGAAGTCATTCTTTCTTCCACTGATTTTGTCGAAGTATTCCAGAACCTCATGCTCATGCTTTTTTAAAAACCCGTTCATTTTCACCAAATGTGCCTCTTTATGAGGACTGAACTGTTGTCTGTTGGCAAGGTTCAAAAGGATCTTGGCGATTACCGTGAGGGTTCTTTGAACTTGGCCCGTCTGGTGATTTTTGGTCAAGTAAAATAACTTTGGGTTCAAGATGGCAGGACAAAAAAATCGTAAAAATATGAATGCACTCATGCAATTCAATGACGTATTCCTGTCTTCAGGGTCACAGACAAGATCCACCTTGCTTCTGAAGTTCTTCAACTGATTCTTTATTTGCTGTGGCAAATCGTTGGAGGTGAGATAGATCTTCGACCAGATATCCTCTGTGTACGCGTATAAGTTCTTGAAGTTCGCTTCGATGATCTGTGCCACTTTGCTTTCCTCTATCTTCTCTTCCTCTGAATCGTAGCTTTCACTATCACTGTAATCCTCAGAATCCTCCTTGTCTGGCGTTAAAGTTCTGTCACTCTTTCTCTTGGCTTTCTCCTGCAACCTGATATATCTTGGGTCTATCTCACAATTCTTGTTTTCGGTTGAAATCTTTTCAAAGAAGTTGCCGAAGACTTTTTCGAGATATTCTTGACCGACCCGGAAATTATACCTCTCCAACGATTTGGTGAAGATGGAAGATCCTCGGAATAATGTATTGAAAACATTGGTGCTCTGAGGCAGATTAGTCTTTTTATGTTGGAAGTTCTTTCTGGTTATTTTATCCACCGCAACCAACTCAACCTCAATGAGCGATTTGAACCAGTCTTCTTCGACTCCGAGGCTTTGGAATATATCTAGGAGTATGAAGCTGACGTTTTCAATCTCGCTAGTGCTCACTGTGTTGTTGCAAAACTCAATAAGCTGCTTCATAGGACAGCTGGATAACATGTTCTCCAAATTGACAAATTCTGATGGCGGTAGGATGAAATACTCCTTGAGGTCAACTGTAAGAAGCAACTTACCCACGGGCAAATTATATTCATCATAGATTGACAAGCGCACGATATTGTTGTTTTGCGGAGCTGCTGCTGCCGCCGCCGCTAAGTTGCTTGAAACTGACAGCAGACCTGGCACCTTTATGCTCTCTCCTAGATTTGTCTCGACCATCATAGTGGACACGTTTCTGAGCTTTTGTGTGAGAATATCAGGGGTAACGAAGACTTTCCCGAGTATTTTGTCAGACGTGGAGTACCCGTTGTCGCTCGAGCATTGCTTGATGACGATTCTTAACATTTGTGTCAGGACGGGAAGGTCCGTTGAAAACTCCTCTTTCCAGAATGGGTTTTGGCTGAAACTCACAATCGAAGTCCGCGCCCATGGGTATCCCCACATGATCACTTCGGCGTATATCTTTCCATTTGAATACTCCCTTGACGGGGTGTTGTCAAGCTTTGCCTCGATAATGTCGAGTGTAACCCTTTTCGAAACTCGAAGATGATCTCTTGAAAAGTTCTCAAGCCTTGGCTTGATTTTCTGCTGCAAGCTCTCATCTGCGGAGAAGCTAAAGTCGTGATTGCGGCTGCTTTGTGATGTTTCGCCCGAAGCATAGGTTATGTAAGAGTCGTCTGCTTCCTCGTTTCCGCTGTCACTGTGTGAGTCAGGCGGGTTGTTTTGATTAATTGTGCCTTCAATATCGACGACACGTGTTGTTGCAAGGTTTGTAAGCCTGGAGTTCTCATCGTATATCCCGATGTATTCACGCTTGCAGAAATAATTGAGCCCAACAAACCAATCTTCTAGATCTATATGTAGCGGGAACTCAATTAAAATCCGCGAGCGATTGGCCACAGGGCGGTTGTCTTTGCTTAGTAGGCTTCGGGCCATATTTTCTGAGGTGAGGCTGGTGGTATTCTTCACAACATTGTTAAGGCGCAATTCTTTTATGTGGCCGATAAACAAGGTGTTTGGAGAATCACAAATAGAGTGATGGACTTCGCGAATCTCAGACGAAAAGACGTTTTTGATGTCGATGGAGTAAAGCAAGGCGCCGTCTAGCTCGGTGATAAAGTTGAGCATACCATTGGACTTAAGCACGCCCATGGTATAAAACCAGCCCTCAGGCACTTGCCCTTCTGGAAGAGAGCTATTCGAAAAGCCATTGGATCCAAGCGATTGCAGCTCGTCGAAATAACCTGGCGCTCGAGGTCCGCTCACGAGATTTATGCCCTTAGACTTACTTGGGATGGGCCCGTAAATCTTGAACCGACACACTAGCAACTCATGAGAATCAGAAGCTGATTGGTTCGGATCACGGCTCTTGTTTTCAGCAAACCATTTCTTGGAAAGTCCCTGGGGCCTCAAGTTTTGCCACGCCAATAATGACAGAAGAAGAGAAATAAGCTGGGGCTGGGATGCCAACTCTATGAACAATCGTTCATTGCTGTCCGAACGTATAAATAAGACGGGAGGCGACTCATGCGTGCTAGCCTCAGTTTCCTGTCTGTGCTTTCCAAAACGTGACCTCGGGTTCTGGGCAATTGTTAAGGTCTGGAGCAGAACGTGGCACGACTGAAGCTCTGTCAATAAAACACATTGCTTCCCCTCACTGGTCTCCACCCCAACTACGGCGCCTTCGTTGGTAAAATAAAGAGAGCTCATATGGGCCCATGTCATAGCATCGCGTGACACAATGACGTCCTGGCATTCAGGGAGGGCCTTGTCTTTTAGTAGGCTCTTGTGAAATGGAGAGTTGGTCATGATTGATTTTGAGCGAGTTTCCTTGAGCCTGATTGAGTTATAGGAAATATGTTATTTTATGGATCAAGAAGTTACTCTGAGAGAACGGGGGTATCAAGAGCATAAATATGTAGACCTGGCTGACCTCAAATGTGTCTAGTTTTGTAGTATTTCTCTAAAATGGGCAGAGAGAAATATACATGCGCGGCTCACTATGCAAAGGTGGTTCAGCACTCCTATGCGCAAGTATAAGAGAAAGCGAGCGCGTGCTTCGCTACAACAAGGCGTTTTATAGGTAAAATCGGTACTCAGGCGATTTTTTGGAAACCTTGATTCTGCATTGAAGTTGGATCCTTTTGTTTTTATGCTGGCTCTAAAGAAGTACGAACAAGTCTCGAGCTATCGGAGCCTTGTTGCAGCAGCTGCAGAGTGCATCTAAGCGAACTGAACTAAGCCTAATGCGGGTAAATAAGCTCGATTTTGAAATGTTGCCAGGCGCGGCTTCCCGACGTGTTTCATGGCGGTTTCAGCTTCATATAACGTCGTTATTATGACCACATCTTACTGAAGTGACCAAAACTGGCTTGAAGGCACTACATGAGACTTACTCAGGACTTTATAAGCGCACTAGTTCACATCCCATTTACAAAGTACAATGGAGATTGTTGAGTACAATGAGGTGCGAAAGTAGATAACCCAGCGCCAGATAGCAAAAACGTATTTGTACAGAGCCGCACCGCTCACTTCATGATTAGAGTACCAAACCGTAGCATGATAGCGACTATTTGAAGTGAAGTCAAGCTTGCTCCATTTTCTGAAAAAAAAATTGTTGGAATGCTTTCGTAGACTAGATTCCAAGAGTCGTTTGCCTGTTACTTCACTGTAATCCGAGAATTGTGCTCATTTGACGGGCAGACCTTACAGTATTCAGCACATGTTTTATTACGTGAGGTGAACTGTCCTTGTGCACACAAAAGAGGCGTGACTTGTATGCTTTTGTTTTTCTGAGTCCATCAGCTCAATTCATATTCGAGAAGAAGAAAGTTTCATACAATCCAATGTAGACTTCGCTGGCTTCTATCTGATGGTGTAGTGCAATGGCTATCACGCGGCTCAGCCGGAACTGGGATTCATCCTCATGCTTCTTCTTTCCCAGCCACCGACCGTTTAGCACTACCCACACTTTATACCTGCCCCCTGTTCTTCACCTATCAATACCTGATTGCGCACACAGTTTTGAAGATATTCACAAAAAGTAAGTACAAAGAGAATTCGCCAATAACAGATGGCCGCATCCCTCTGTTGTCTACAAGGTTTAACCCACTTCTCCTGTTTTTAGACATTGCTTTATTGTTGAGCTGTTATCGAATCGCACGTAATACCTTCCTCATGTCATCATATTCCCTGCCACCAACATATATTATGTCAGCCTCTACCTGTATACCTATCTGCGAGTCTGTCACGTTCAAGCATGTTGTCATGCAATAAAGGTATTTATCTGCTTCTTCTGGCTGGTACTTACCATCAATGGTCGCATGTACAAGCTTATATTGCGACGCGCTACCTTCTGCTAGCTGTGCAACATAAGTCCCATACCTGTTGAACAGTTGCCAAAGCAATTGCTCACAAGCTCATAATTTCAGCTTATTAGCACAAACTGGTAAGTTATCTTCATACACTACGTGTGTTTTGCCCCCACAATACGCAAAGGTGATAAAGTCCAACAATAGCGCACATCTCAACAGTTCGCACTTTACTGCCAAATTATCTTAAGTCTCTGCACGATAAACCGACCTTTTTTTTTTCTTTCGTAACTGATATGTATTAGTAGCTCTCTACCTGTATGATACCACGTCGGTGAAGAAGACGCAAAAAAAAAAAAAACGTCGCACTACTGCTGCGCAGCGCTGAGTGCACGCGCGAGCCATCAAATTCTTTCCACTGGTAATCGAGTCGAGTCTCTTATCTTCCACACTCTTCTCCAAGATGGACCCCGGCTCTTCTCTGTCAGCGCTTGCCGCCGACGGCCCGGCCCTTGCAGAACACTGGGTGGCCGACGAGGGCGTTCCAGAAGATGGCGGCCAGCCAAGCTCGCCGTACAGTTGCACGTACTGCGGGCTTGATTGTCCGTCGTCATCCGTCAAATGTGGAACGTGCAACAAATGGTTCTGCAATGGCAAAGGCACGCTTCCTGGCTCGCATATAGTGACGCACTTGGTGCAGTCCAAGCACAACACCGTTGGCTTGAACGAGTCGTCTCCTTTGGGCGCAGAAACGCTCGAGTGCTATAACTGTGGGAACAAAAACGTGTTCATGCTTGGGTTTGTTGCCGCCAAGCAAGACTCGGTGGTGGTCGTTTTGTGCCGGATCCCGTGCGCGCATCAGAGAGACATGAACTGGGAAACCAACGAGTGGCAGCCGCTCATCGACGGCAGGTCCTTGCTCTCGTGGGTGGCTCCCGTGCCAACTCCAGAGCAGATGGCGGAAACCCGGCCGATCACCACGGAAAGCGTCCGCAAGCTCGAGGCCCAGTGGCGCATGAACAAGGATGCTACGATTGCAGATATCGACCACATCGAGGACCCCGCCGAGAACTTGCTTCCCGTGCTTTTGCG